>CEMU01569530.1:93058-132902 GCA_900068965.1 Calocybe gambosa | reverse complement strand
GGTATCTCCGAGGTCTCGAGTAATTCCACAATCCTCTCGCTTAAACCATCTTGATCATCCCTGTTGCCCCTTAGCGCCACTATAATATCGTCGTCCTCCCCATATGTAGGACCCGCGTGCAACAACCGGATATCTATTGCCTCAATTACCTGAACAATGACCCCTGTGGCGACGTTCCGGATCTCGATGAATTGCTGGGAAAACAGGAAAAGAAAGCTGCCCCGCTGAGCGAAGGAGATCGCCGTAGTTTCCCATTTTATGAACCCCGCAGATCGACAAGGTACGCCTTGTCGATTGACATAGCAGCCAACGACTTAAAAAAATGATAATGATACCTAAGCCATTGAAAAATGCTAAATAATGAAAGCATACTATCAAAGATGACCAAAATCTCCCTCCCCCTGGCGTTCGTTTGACCAGGTAAAGGAACCAGCCCAAGAGGTTTTGCATCATCTAATCGTGATTTGAGATTATAGACCGGAGGGTTGCCAGCAGCGTCACTCAGATCGGGTACTAGGAGGTGTTTCGAAGAGGCGAGACTATAATAAATGGCTCAACGGAATCACCAACAATGCTTGTGGATAGGTGACATACCCAATTGGGTCAACTAAGACTATTCCGTCTCTTGAGCAAATTCCGACCGTCTTGGACAGAGGGCTGATGTCGAACGCATCTCGAGGAACATATCCCGGCTATATGATGGTTTAGAAGGATTATGATGCGGGTGAATCTGACTCCTCACGTCGCCAAAAGGTCTAAAGGAACTTCTCAACGGTGTCTGGCCAGTTCGTTGGGGCGACGTGATTGTTTTATGAACAATTTCAGTCACATATAGGTCAAGGGATGATTGAAGGCGTCTCTTGGATGCGTACATAACTAGCCATATAAAAGTGGGTCTCCGATGGAGGAGACAGTAATGACTTACTTAGCTGACGTTCCCCGACACGTACGTGCTTAAAGAACGCGACAGACGAGTCTTTCGTTACCCGCTCCATTGTCGCCTCGATAGAATTTGGCAATTGAGCGTTTCCAAGTGCTGCTTGAGCAAATGCATCCAGTGAGTAAGAGATAAGAGAGCCTCCCGTGTGAATAATAAATTTATTGAACGACTTGGATGCAACCGTCCCAATAGCAGCTATCCCAGTTGGATTTGTGAAAGGCAAAACTCTACGAAAATCTGCAGGCAAGTCAATAACGTTGGTCTGTTTAAAATTCGTCTGCTGACCTTCCGAAGCCCAGAGAGAAACATATACACCAGTCTCACATCCTACAATGATGAACCTCCTCCCACCATTAACTGAGTATTCTCAGCTAGCATCTCATTGATAGAGGTACGTCATACTCACTAAAGGGTACCGCGCTCGTTATACGGCCCGAAAGCCGCCCTCCCGAGCCGTATGCGACTCGAGTGCCCATTACACGAAAAAACCGATCCGTCAAAGTCTTTTGATAGAACAACTACGCAAAATCCATTATATATGCGGTAAAAAGGGGTAAAGAGCATTCATTACCATATTTGCCTCCGAACGAACTTTGTGCACCCCGATAGTATCGACAAAAGCGGAATACCAGCGTTTCCTAATCGCTTCACTCAAAACATAGAATGTATAGCGTCTAGAAAGTCTGTTGGATGCATGATATATAGTGAACGGGTATACATTGACCGTTGTCGATCGGAAGGTGTCTCGAAATCCGGCGTCTTCTGCCTTCTGCTTCCGCAGTTCTGAAGGAGCTGTAAATGACCCCAGACGAAGATATGCAATTGGCAATGGCTATAAAAGCTGCTGGTAAGAAAACCAGTGTGTGGACGCAATGGACAACTTGCTCTGGATACAAGATGTCGTTTTATAACCGTGTTTGAACGCTTCTCGTTTCGAGTCAAAAGAACTAGAAAGAACAGATGGATGGTAGGGTTGCCATACAGAGTCACTCAAGCAACTTACAGTAATTGTCTAGAAGAGAGCCAGCGAGCTCAGAAGGGTGAGCGGAATCCGAACGACTCGTTCTTAACAATGGCCCGGAGTATACTAGGGTCCGAATCTCATCATAAAGGTCCATATCCTAGTCATTGGATTAGATGAACCAAAGAAAAGACCGGACCTTCACGCACGATTATCTCTCCCTTCTGATACACCAAGCTTTCGCACAAGTCCCAAAACTTGACCTTACTTTCTGCCGCTTCAATTCCTGGCTGGGTACTCTTGATGAAATCCCCTAGGATACCAAGAATAATAGGCAACATCTCCAGGTCTGGATGTTCTGCATCTGTTAATTTTAGTACTTGTTCCAGAACAAGATTGAGCCGCGGAAGTCGTGTTACGGGACGGGATAGGAAAGTTATAAGATCGCGTTTTCGTATTCGAGGATCCGAAGAAACAGATTGCACAAAGTGTCGGTAAGCAGGATTGCGTTTCTGTTCGGTACGATGATAGGACTCGGAGAGGGGATAGTGTTTGATGTACGCTTCGTACACGGAGCGAAAGTCAGTTCCAAGCACAGCTGGACGGATGACTCGTTAGCATCCTACTCGCCATGGAAAAGAATTGAAATACCATCGAGGATGATATCTGCCAAACTTTGGACTAATGGATGCTGCTCCTGTTGGCGTTCAAATAAAGCCTTCAACATACGCTTATGTTGTGCCAATATACGGTCGAGGTTTCCGAAGACTTGACTAATATAAGCATGTAAGTGTTCCGGAGGTATGATGGGGGGTGAAGCATTTCGCAATCCATTGATGAAGACCTAGGTCTTGGAGTTCATTGGTAAACTACTAAGAGCTAAAAAGGATACGTGCCTCTTGCACTGTCTCCAGATCAGCGACGTACTCTCTTTCACCCTTTAATACTTCGAATAGGACAGACTGTCTTTGAACCTCTTTTTTCCCCAGAGCGTCTTGAGCTTCCGTAGGAACCAGTAGATGCCACGCTTGCTCATTTTCGGGTAGTTCACCGTCTTGAAAGCGACGCAAGGACTCTTCAGCATTGATTCTGGGCAATTATAGTGTAATTTGCGCACATAATCGAATAAAAAGATAACATACGACAATGTTGAAAGTTCTCTCGAGAATTCATCGGCGTCATGACTGTGCTAGAGATCAAGACAAATTTAGACCAACGTTGACCTTGAACGATATTCCATCTACACACCTCGGATCCCGATCCGTAATGATCGCTGTCAACATGTTGATTATAAGAGGATGCAGCTGATATGATGGGTTCTTGCGGACGAACGGACGAAGGAAATGAGGAGCCGAGCTGTGAATGAGATCGCGTTCTTGTTAACTGGGACTGCGGGGCATCCGTTACAGAACGATATATCTGGGGTTCGGGGAAGGGGATGTAGCCGGCGCTACCGTTAGCTCCGGCACTTCGAGTTCGCCCGATAGGTCTACTAGAATGTTCTAAAGAGAGTGGACGTGACTGAACAGTTCCAGTCGTAGAGGAGCTGCCTGGACTAAAGGGAGAATATTCGTCATATTCGGAGTATGGTGGGGGTGTTACGTCGATAGAGTATGACGGAAACTGCACTGGATTGAAAGACAAAGGCTCCAATGAATTTGGAAGAGGTGGAAGAGGGGGAAGAGGAGGAGATGAACTGGGTTTTCGACGTTGGTTTCTTGTGAAGGACATTGTCGTCCCAAACCCGCACGGCAAAACCCAAATCTTATCAATTGCGTAACAATACGCACAGCCACAGCTTAATTCAGGGCTAGCTGGTCGAAGCGCAGACGTCCTCATGTTTGATTGGTACTGTCAAGGATGGTTGAGGACAAGCTTATGTGCGCCGTCATGGCGTAGATACTGCATCACTACCCCCTTGTGAAGGGGCCTTTGACATCCGTCCAATCCGACTTTAATTGCGCACCAGACTTCAACCCACTTCAAGCCCCTCGATAATCAACCTCGTCGGTTCATGTTCTGGTTTGTTGCCATGTCAAAAAGTCCTCTAACATGGACTGTCAGAAGCAGTACATCTTGTCAGCAACCTCGACGAAACATCGCAAAGTCACCATCGCGTCCGTTGTGACTAAAACAAAACCAAAGATCCCAACAGTTATGCCAAATATATCAACAGCAGATTTCAGATGCACAAAGCACACCGAAGAATCTTGATTGCAATCTGCTGCTGTTAACAGGCTCCGTCGAAACATCCACGGAACGACGACAATTTCGTTGGCAGACAACACGTTCCACATAGGCGGTGGCAACGTGGTGCACCAATCCCTCCTTATGCAGGCATACGACGTCCTCGAACTCGTCCGCGGTTTGGCGTATCAGAGGTTGGCATTCTTTCTTGGAATTGGTACTTAAACCCCTAACGCTAGTGTCGGTCATCTGGCAGATGCAAGTGATAGCACGTACGAAGTCTGATGTTACTCAGATCGTTCCATTCGTCCTGCCTTTCATATCAGAGAATTCAAACTCTCCTTTTTCAAATCAGAACGTGATCTCCAGAGCTGTTGAAAGTCTAGCCATGACCACAACGCTGGACGGTCGTAGCCATGACAACCCTATGTCGCTTCACACACCTTTGACGCAGTTGAAGATCTGGACCATCTACTAAACTGTCACTGCGATATAAAGTGTGTAGACTGCATGCATCTATGGTAGTTCCTCTGCAATCGCAGCCTTTGATTCATGAAACGCGCTACTTTCGCCCGTAATATGTCAGCTCAGCTGATAATAAAGACACCGTGAGCACCGTTTCTCAATAGCGTTAATTCCTCATTCCTTTATCTCATGGCTCAGAATATTCCCTGTTATCTGCCAGCACGTCGGCTTGAGGTGGAGTGGAGGGCAGCGTACGTCACGCTCTCCTTATCTATATCGGAAACGCTGAAAGGCCTGGGACTCAGCCCCTTATCTCTTGGTTCGGATAGTCATTACGATTTTATTTCTGTAACTGATATACTTCTTTTACCATTTGGCCTCTATACAGCGGTGAGTGACATGCTCTTCATGCAACATGCCTTGCCGACATACTCTGTCTAGCATCGTTCCAGGCGAGCTGCCTTCTGCCCAGGTGCTGGATCGATATGACCAGCTAATCGTTAATGGTTTTACCTGGATTGTAAATTTCCCAGTCGGTATGTTCTTCAACGCGGTGTTCATTTGCTAAGTTTAATACGGACGTATCATAGGCACTTCCCTTTGTCTTACTGTACAAGACAGCTCTGGTCTCTTTGCTCAATCCTCTCCTTTCACCGTCCTGCCCAATCCACTCCCTTTTCTCGAGCCGAGTGCGCGTAAGTATTCTTACTCATACTTAAACCTTCAAAATGATGTACCCACCATATAGCTGGTTGTTTAAACCAACCTTCCGTTGCTTCGGTCCCAGTTCCTACCTCATTCTCCACCACCAAATATTTTTCCACTGCAACCACTGTTACTTATACGACCATCAGATATACTATCTCTAGTATAGGTGGCCAAACACCTTCTACTGGTAGGTTTATTGGCCAATCAATTCCACTCTTTAAATGTTACTTCTGTAGAATCAACATGGACTACGACTTCTGCCTACAATGGTGCAATTATCCCTGCCGACACAAGTGCAAGCGCTTCAAATAGCGCGCGATCGTTGCCTAGAGCTAACATCATAGCTGGCACAGTGGGCGGTATCGTACTTCTCTTATTCTTTGTATCTGTCTGCCTTTTATGGCGCTGGAACAGGAGGCATGTCCGCCAAATTATTACGCCATACCCGGTCTCACCTGATGAAAGTACGTGTACTTTTGACCCTTGTGGTTTGCTCCCGTTCTCAACTGGTAGTGATCAGTGACTCGTAAAATGTCACTCCCATCTACTCCACCAGCTACTAGATTCGCACAGAATGGAAAAATCAACCTACAAACTCAACATAGTGGCACAGCAATGTATAATACGCACTACAATCGGGAACCAGCCTTTCCAGAACAGGCTTACGAGGAAAAGAAGCGAGGGGTGATGGAGGTTACCGGTATCGCGGGCGAGGTGGAATCTACATTGAGACTGCAAGAGTTAGCAGAGCAATTCAGCCGAAGACTAGTTGCACAAGATGCACATGCACTTCCCCTGATTGTAATCCCTGCACTAAGAGAGCCAAGGCGTGATTTGCCTATGCAAAATATGCGAGTTTATCCACTACTCCCTATCTAAGCTCAGGGAGCTCAGTAAAGCTAAGCATACACCCCTTATAGTTACTCGTATTGTGATTGTCAATAATTCGGATGGCTATGTTAAACATTGCCCTTTGCAAGTCTGATAGATGCCCAGACTGTTTATATCATGATTCATGAACCAATAGCGTATGAGGCATATCAAGCATCAAATTAGTGGAGCAAGCAATGCTTTACCAAAAACAAGCTGACACAGTTTCACTGAGAAAGATGTGGACTTGATGGGCAGGTGCGACGGTTCCGGATAGTTGGTGCGGGTGTGTGAAATGGTCGTACTCGAACAGGAAAAATCAACTTCCATCTATTTGCTGTAAAATTCCCGATATCTCACACAACGAGTGTTATGAATGGGCTGCTATTTGTTGCGGCGGTAGCAATTATCACGCGTAGAACAAGAATAGTCTCGCGACCACCGGATATAAACTGACAATGGGAGAAGAAGACGTCCATCGATATTCGCCATACCCTTTGAAAAATAATATAAACAAAATACCACCAAAGCTCCTGCGTATATTCTTAGAGAGAAAGAGAGTTACTTAACTTGAACTGATCTCGTCTCGGAACAGCAAAAAGAGGTCACAGATACGCCCTGCTTTCACTAGTTCGAGTGAAGCTCTATCTCTCTGGAGGTGGATGTCTCGAGGCAACTTTTTGACGTATGTTGGATTTCTTCTTTCCCCATAAGCAACACAGCACGTGTGTTCGGCGTCCTTCAATCTCTTAAATCTTATTTTTCCGGTGGTCTTCACGGAAATTTAATAGGTATCACCGCGCTCTTGCTGTAGCTAAGCCCGATGGCCGTGCTTGTCAAGATCGAGATAGTGTGGTATAACCCTTCGCCTAGTGAATTTCTAGTGTATGGACAAGGGTTTGCTCCACAGGACCGAACAAGAGTTGGGCCCGACTGTCGCTCAAACATCGTTGGCCCATTTCCCCACTCTTTTGCAAACTCTCCCATTTTGGGCTCTTCGCAAAAATGAACGGGGCTACCAAAGTCAATTGTGAGACTTTGTATGGTAACTTGTTGTCAATATCCACGTTGACGCTTCAGGATTTGCGATCACACTGTTGCCCCTGATCTAATGAGGTCTGCAATGGGCCTCCATCTGTTGGCTAAAGATGCTCTTTTTGGTCTGGTTAACTTGCGACGTTACGGCGGTTTTGATATGCAAATGCAGCCTTCCGATATAATATCTCTTGGCGCTCTCATTTTGGGCATCTCCTCTTCCACCTTTTCTCCGCCGTTTTCCTGACTGTCTGTGAAACACTCTTGTTGAACCCTAGCTCACCCAATCCCGATTACTGTCTTTGTGCTTACCCTCACGACTGAGTCGATTAACCATACGTTTAAACCGCTCATTGGATCATGTTTTCCCAAGGCATAGAAGAAACATGACGTTCTCCGGAAAAAAATGCCTCTGAGCGAATTACAGACCTGGTTCTTCCAATGCTTGCATGTGTTATGGAGATTATTGAGCGATGTGTGCTTTGCGTCAATAAAAAACGTATAAAAAGGGTGCCCCATGCAGTAAAACTTCAAGTGCTCGAACATGCATTTCTTACTTGCATCCACGGCTCTCTTAGCGCTTCTGAAGCCTCACCCTGCTTCAGCAGCTCCCTCTGCAATCAGGGCGCTCACTCTTAACATTGAAAATAGGAGGCTTGCTCCTGATGGCTTCCTCAGAAGTAAGTCACATCCGCGTCATGAATGCAATGCATGATGCTAACTTAGCTGTAGGCACTGTCGTTGCAAATGGACAGTAAGAATCTCTCTTGTTCCAAATAGAATACACTGTAAACGTACACTCACTCTAGGTATCCTGGCCCAGCGATCACTGCCACTAAAGGGGATACGCTCCATGTTACCGTCAATAATAGATTGGTAAGTTTTGGGCATAAAAATAACCTCCTCGCACTCAGGCCACTTGGATTAGAATGACCCAACCATGCGTCGTAGCACTACCGTCGTAAGTGTCGCTTCTAAACGGGCTACCTTTTTAGAGTACCTAATTACTTTTTTTGTAGAGCTTCGATGGGATTTTCCAGTCAACAGTAAACTCATTCAACGAGGGTACTGCTTTCGTGACGACATGTCCAATCTCCCCTGGGAAAAGTTACACCTATGATGTACCATTGGGTACCCAAACGGGCACCTTCTGGTATCACAGGTAACCATACTTCTGTACTCATCTGATTTCATTCACTCACCTAACATTTTCCAGTGAACTGAGTGTACAGTATGTGGATGTAGGCTACATTTATGTGACGACTATCGCTCTAGACTTATCTGGTTTAACAGGGATTGCGTGGACCTCTCATCGTCTATGGTTTGTATAACGCAAACGCAGTTCAATTTGGCACTTATGACGCTATTTATAGATCCATTTGACCCCCACCGCCGTCTCTATGATGTTGACGATCTGTCCACGGTATGTGGCCCATATTGCTTTGTAATCCAAACAAATGCTTACCACCGAACGCGATAGGTCATTCAACTCGGTAAGCGTCCTCTCAATCTGGGATATGGCTTGCGCCTTGGATTGAAGGCACATTTTAGGCGATTGGTGGCAGAACACGACGCTGCCTCTTCTAGATGGTTATGTTGCCACTGGCATCGTCCCCGTTTCAGACTCAGGTACTGTCAATGGTGCCGGACGTTTCCAAGGCGGACCACAAGTTCCATTCTCCGTGACAAACGTTATTTCTGGCAGGCGTTACCGTCTTCGTATCATCAACGAGTCGGCCCGTAACGTCTTCACATTTTCTATTGACAAGCATCCCTTGAGTAAGATTAGGTTCTTTATCTAGTACTCCGCTTAATATTCTCTATAGCCATTATCGAGGCCGATGGCGTTGAAACGGTTCCTCATACTGTTGACCTCATCGAGATGCTGGCCGGCCAACGTTACTCTGTTGTGGTATGTGACGCATTCAGCTCGTTTATTCACTCAGCAACTCACGTGGATACAGCTCACGGCTAACAAGCCAGTTGCGAATTATTGGATCAACGCACCGTTCGTTGGTGGCCTTCCTTCCCGCAATCTCCATCGTATGTCCCAGTATTGCTGGTATGAACTCCGCCCACTGATGAAATAAACAAGAAAATGCCACACTCTCCCGTGCTGTCTTGCGCTATAGGGGTGCTCCCGCTGCCGAACCGACCACGCCAATGACTCTTGGGCCGGCAGATGGTGTTGCTCTCGTTGAGGCAGATCTTCGCGTACGTGTTAGGAACGTGTCTATGGCAAAAGCCTACTAACCGAATTATATTAGCCACTTGTCGCTGAAAGAGTATGCTTGTTTCCTATGATATACAACGTCACCTCATACCTTGAATCCAGATCCCCCCTGCCGATCTCACTCTTTCTCTCGACCTCCAAGTCGTAAGTAGGGTCGACTGTCTCATGCTCCATTTTTTCTCACACTCCTCAAGGTTGCAGGAAAGGCTGTTTGGAACGTCAACAATATCTCTTACCTGCCCCCGCAAGTTCCGACCTTGAACCGTGTTATTGACGGCGCAGTTACAGCATCTGATTTCAATCCTACCGAGAACACATTTGTCCTTCCCGCTCACAAGACCATACAAATTGACTTCCCCCCAACGTGGGTAACCTAAACTGAACTAGCAAAAATTGAGCTAACGTTTCCATCAGCGACGATGACGATGCGCACCGTATGTGATCTCTATCTGACGTTAGCATCCTCGCTCTTGCTCATACCTTTTGCAAAACTAGCTTTCCATCTCCACGGTGTAAGCATCTAGCATAATAAGCCTCTAAAATTCTCTAAACTGCATTGCAGAATAACTTCTGGGTTATCAAATCTATGAGCTCACCTAATATCAATACTGTGAACCCAATCCGCCGCGATGTAAGTGCCTCCTAGGAATGTTTGCTGTGCATCTACTAAGTTATTATCTAGGTTGTTGGTGTTGGAGGCAGCGGAACCAGCATTCGCTTCAGGACTGACAATCCTGGTACAGAGCTTTTTCTCATTTCATTCTGCAATACATATTGAAGTTAATCATTAGGCCCGTGGATGTTCCATTGTCACATCTTCTGGCACAAGTTTGCTGGTCTCGCGACAGTTATGCTCGTCGATCCCGAGACTACCGAGAGAACAGTCCGCCCGAGCGGAGCCTGGGAAGCTCTTTGCCCCGCGTAAGTTTTTCCGGATGTCTGTATCAAGTACATGAGCGCTCAAATTTTATGCATAGTTACAATGCACTTCCACCCGATCAGCAGTAAGGGGCTTGCTTTGGGACTTTAGGATGTCCTTTTTTCTTGTGTGCGAATCTTAGTAGTTTGTTGAACGAAACCGTTGTATCTATTGTGCGCATTGTAAATGACGAAATGAATATATTGGTCTTGATTGCAGAGGCAGTATGCCGCAAAAAGGGGCCAGTGACCCTTTAAATCTTTTGCGTATTCGAGAAGATAAATGTGTGATTCAAGGCAGATTGTTTCAGACCAAAATTTGGAACCATGATCTCGGTGAGTGTATGTATGGCAAGAACAGTTTTGAGTCTACAATTGAGGATGCATAAATTCACTGTAACTAAAAACACCCCGATTGGCGACTTCAGCTTAGTTCGGCGAGGAGTCATTCTTTCAGAGTCACGAAACACTGGAGGTGTGTAACCCTACTGTAAATATGAATAATGTGTTGAGTTTATGCTATTTATCCCTTTATCTAAATGCGTATATAAAGCCCATGTTTCTATTAGATAGACTTTGGAATCGAAAGCTTGGACTAGTTCTATTCCCTGTATTGTTATCTGATTTGTAGTTAACGAAACTGAGTAGGGGTATGTTGTTTCCTTTGCTAGTCTATTGTGAAGAGTGCCTGGTTTCGACTATATTGTTTTCTTCTTTGTCCTTATCGCCAAATAACATTTCCCAAAGCTCTGGGCCATCTCGAATGAGCGCCTGTGTGTGTGTTCAGAAAAAAAAAAAGTTAGGCGCCAGCATACAACAATAAAATGATTCAGCGCACAATAACAACTTCCACCGCGATCAAGGCGATGATAACCAATTCCATTGAGTGTGTTGATGACTGTAAGTAGCGTTCTTGTATAAATACGGTCATAGTACAAGATGTAAAAGGAGGAGCACCTCTGTAAGCAGCTGTCGTAACACAGACTGTGCCTCCGCAGCATATGTAATTTTCTCATTGACCGATTTAGTACGTTCCTTCACATCGAGGGCATCCGACATAGAGTTAAATTGGCCTGAAAAAAAGTGAGAGTTCGAAAGTAAATTAAATAAGGAACCAGGGATGAATACTTACGTTCCAATTCTGGTTCGGCCCAATAGAAATCGGGTACATCACTGAAATTCTCGCGATTGAGATTGAGTCCTTGTCTGAACTTCATAAGCTCGCCCAATTTTTTGATCAGTGCTTTCCTGCCCATTCCGGGCTTTCCCGTCTTCATCAGGGAGTGCGGAAGTTGTGCCATGGATGTTAGGTACTCATCAAGCGACACCTCTAGCGCAGACAAAGCTGTCGAACGCGAAAGTGCTTGAGAATACGCGTATCGAGCTAGTAAGGTGTTGCCTGGAAGTGCCATTGGTGGATACTTGGTTATTAATGTTGACGAATCCGAGCTTAGAGGTATTTCCTGCCCCAGTATTATAAGGTCACCTTGCAACCGCGTGTTCCTAGTGGGTGAGGAAGTCAAATACCATATACAATGAATGATTTCCGTTATTCCTACTCTATAGGATCGACGACAAATTCGAGTTCTTCTGTTTCCGCCTCTTGAAGCGGAGCAACCTTGATACCAGACACATGATCAATAATCTGAGCAGCAAAACTCCGCGCATCTTGTTCCCCGAGACCCCAACAGACAAAGCTTCCGTTGGAAAACACAAATATTTCGCCTTCCTGACCTGGTTTGCCCCATTTTGGCACCCACCAAGATTCATAGAGGGCTTGCGTGTTATCGGGAAGGTTCGGATGGTGCCGCAGGCGCGAGAGGAGATAACGTTCAGCAGTTGCCAAAGTGAAGACAGGTTGTATGTCACCACGTGTAGGGGTACGAGTTGATCGTATTGGAAGGGAAGCAGATGCTGAACGTCTTAAGGGAGTTGTGGCTTTTGGCTTGGTCTTTGGTCGTTCCTCCAAGCCATGGTCTGAGTGCGGATGTGAGGGTTTTTCAGAGCTCAAGTGCCTGCAGAGAAGGGGTGCTGAGAAATTATTTGGCAGTATGCGACGAGAACAGTGATTCCGCAATGGCAAGTTCGATGTCGGTGTCAGTTTGGAGAAACAGAGCTTGAACATTGCTGTGACTTATGTAATCCTTAAACATCTATACGAATCTATTCTCATACTGCCACCGCAGGAGCTGCAGCTAGGTTCTCATCCTTGGGAGCCTCCCCTGCAACATTTTCAGCAACCTTTTCGGCGTCTGTTTCGACAGCCTTCTCAGTTTCATTCGGGGCGGATGCTCCACCCTTATAGTCCCACTCCTTCACCCCAATTTTACCACCTAGAACCCTCCACTTTTCCAGCCAGCTGGCCCTCCTCGACTGACACATAGAAACCAGTGCAGGCCAATACTTCTCGTGGACATATTCAAAATCACGATCTCCGCCCCACACTCCAGACATGAGCATGTCCGGGTTGTAAATATTATCTTTTACAACATCCGCGTTGAATTTCATCTTTTCGCGTGACACGGGGTCGATGAAAGGGCTGATGAGATTGTAGAATGCGTTCAAGAGGAAAGGTACTTTGAGTATGACTGCAGCTCCGAGCCTTTCAGGATAATGGTCTTGAAGGATGCTGAGGACTTGTCTACTGGTAGACAAGGAAGGACCTTTGGCTCTGTCGCCATAGTTGATCATCAATGACAGTGTCCTAGAGATGAAAAAATGAGGTCGATTTGTTGTTGGAGAATCCTGTAGAAAGCCTACTCAACGCCAGGTTCCATCAAGTCAGTGACTCGCTCCAAAAACCATACAACTTGTTGAATTTGTCGAACCGGTCCATCGGTGTTCTGGCGACTGGGGAACATGTAATATGCTGGTCTACCCTGACGGTCATATCCAAATAGGACTTGCTTCCCAGTCACAGCCTATAAAGCGCGTTGATTTGGTGAACAGGAATGTTAATATGATGCTCTTACTTCAGGCTCGACAAGCTCAGCAGTGACGATATCGTATACTCCATACTCCCGTCTCCACTTTAGAGTGGCTTCTAGCCTAGTGATAGCTGCCTCTGCCGATTTCCACTTGACAGCGCGAAGGTACCTGGAAAACGCACAGTATGTAAGACGATTAGTGTAAAATGTTATACAACACCCGCATACCTGAGAAGACACTCATAGGAAAGCCAAAACTTCTCGGCTTCTGTAATCCCATCCTTTTCCTCTATTCCTGGAATTTTGTAGTCCGGGGTCGAGAAGTGCTTGAGCACGGTGTTGTACATGTCGCGCTGACCATCTGAAAGATTTGTCCGAGGGTCCACCTTATGGAGGACAGGTGGAGGAATAGGCTCATAGACTTTTTCCGACATGACAAGTGGCAACGAGGATCTGAGGAAGTTGCGACAGCCTTGAGGCAAAGTCGATGGTCAAGCGCGACCTGAAATGAATCGAACGATGGCTGTTATTGGCCAATCAAACCACCCCTGCTGAACCCTGATGTGGAACAGGCCTTTGATGGAAAATGTAACAGTTGACATGGTCCAGTTGAATGACAACTGAATCTATACCGAAAATTAGCTGTAAAGCTGTCAGTGAAAACTTGAGAACTTGACTGACCAGATTAGGAGATGCTCGATGCTCCGCCATTGGCATCTCTATTGCACGCGCTTTCCATCAGCTTCTCGCCTCTTATTCCTTCCACGAACTAAGGCTTTAC
The DNA here is from genome assembly GCA_900068965.1 of Calocybe gambosa. NCBI lineage: Eukaryota > Fungi > Basidiomycota > Agaricomycetes > Agaricales > Lyophyllaceae > Calocybe > Calocybe gambosa. The sequence continues at coordinate 118,877 of CEMU01569530.1, read as the reverse complement.
ACTCAGGTGTAATCGACAGAATGTACCCTTCAATCAACCCGTACCTCACAGGAACTCTTAAAGTCTCCGATATTCATGACCTCTAGTAAGTGGAATGTTGAATGGGCATCAGCCAAAATAACCATAGTACACAATCAGTTACGAGGTCTCCGGGAACAAAGACGGCACTCCAGGTGAGTTTCATAAGTTCTGTAGCAACACGGATATTCATCTTGAGAACGCCACAGTGGTCTTTCTGCACGGTTCGGACACAGTCGTACTACTGTATACGAAATTTTAAGAAACTACTTTTTGTCTGATCAAACAGGTGGTCCTGGCGGTGGCACAGATCCAGCCGATCGCACTTTCTTTAATCCTGAAAAGTATAAGATCATCCTATTCGATCAAAGAGGCTCAGGAAAGTCCACGCCGTAAGTAAAAAAAAGACACAGGATTCTGGCCCAATAATCGAGTATGGCCCACAGGAGCGCGTCTCTCGAAGAAAATACTACTTGGGACCTTGTCAAGGACATTGAGAAAATTAGGGAACTTTTAAAGATAGATAAATGGCATGTTTTCGGCGGTTCATGGGTTAGCCCTTTATCCCTTTCGCCCCATATCGGATTGTTGATAACTCTTAAACCAGGGTTCAACGCTCTCGCTGGCATATGCACAAGTTAGTAATTTCAGCATGATTTTGACCTTGCATATTGACGGACAGGGTTTGAATGTAGCAACATCCCGATCGTGTAAAGAGCCTCGTCTTGCGGTTCGGATTTTTATCACCAGATCAAGCCGGTCTTATCTCAACTATTTATCTATAGCGGAATATTCACATTGAGGAAGAGGTCAGGACTAGGCGTTCTCAGCTCCTGCTACTCCTTGGTTTACTTAGCTCTAAACCAGCGAACTCAAATTCTTTTATCAAGACGGCGCTTCTCATATTTTCCCTGAAGCATGGTGGGGATGAATTGATTTTACAAAATCGCTGCTCATGGGGCATCGATACTAAGGGATGAATACCTCGCACCCATTCCCGAGACCGAGCGTCACGACATGATACTCGCATATCATGCCCAACTGAACTCGGCCGACGAGCTAACTCGCTTGAAGGCGGCTAAAGCCTGGTCTAAATGGGAGCGAGTATCTTATTACTTTCTCTTCTAAAAAGGGACTAATTGACGACCCTACTTTTTTTTTGGGTCAAATCAAGAATGTCAACATCCAAACTCTTCGTTGACCCGGCTTTCGTCGAGCGTAGCTCTAATGACACTTTTGCCAAGTACGCGTCACTTCTATCTTGACCATAGGCCCCCTTCTAACTATATGACTGCTCAGCGCTTTTGCAAGGATTGAGAATCATTACTTCGTCAACGAGGTCTTTAGCAAATTTTCTGAATAGGATGACTGAGCATTGATGATCGTTTTTATAGGGTTTTATGAGGGATGGACAACTAATCGACAAACAATCAATCGACAAGATGTATAGACTCCGATCACTTCTACCAGCTCCCCCTTACTGAACTTGTTGGAATAGCCGTAATATCCCAACAGTTGTTGTTCAAGGCAGATATGACGTCGTTTGCCCAGTGAGAAACTTCTTTGCGGTAATTTCCTTATAAATTTATAAACCGACACAAAAAAAAAACAGGCGACTACTGCTTATGCGTTGAAGAAGGTTGCTCCTCTCCGCTCACTTTAGTCCTGCGCTGTCTTAGAAGTCCTTTTCTTCCTCTAGGCATTCCCCGAGCTGGAATTAAAGATTGTGCCTGATGCGGGACACTCTGCACGTGAAGTTGGAACTGCTAAATTACTGGTTGAGGTATATTATGCCTACACACTCAGAGATATATAGTGAAACTGAGCGTTTCATACATAGGCCACCGACAAATTTGCGGATCTGTAGCTTTCTACATCGCAATGAGTTGAAGGATAATTTGACTCACTATTACGGACTGTTATGGAACAAAAACTTATACAGTACTCACAACACCCCTGATTAGCTTGATTATTCAGTAAAAAAAGCCCAATTTCGATTCCATGTGTTATTACAGTTCTCTATAGTGGAGTTGGTGATAGTTTGGTAGTGAGTGCAATAAGGACTGGTACATGTAGGTACAGGAGCAGAGCAGCACAAAAATGAGGGTGTGATTAGAGAACATGCAGTGAGAAAAGTGAGATTGAGTAAGAACAAAACTGGCGTATGTATGAGTGGAATAACAGATGGAATAAGAAGAGAGCGTAGCGGAGCTCACAATGAACGTAAAAAAAAGGACAAGAAAAGCACGGAAGAGGATAAAAAGAAAAGTAAGTGAAAAATAATTAGACTACATAAGAGAATGTGTACAAGCTTGAGCGGAAATTTGCGGTGTCGTTAAGGATCGTAAAGCAAGAGACAAAGATTCAACAATCGTGCTTTTGACACCTATAGCGCCTCTTCGTCAGGTTGCGGTATCGGGATTTCGGCCAGCCGTCGCCCGTGTACTCGTAGACGGTATAAGCACGTATACTCGTCTCTTCCCCAATTATTCCCCATTAATAAAACAACGATGCCAAAGTCCACGCCTAGTTCTTTGACCTCCCGATCCACAGGGAAGGTCTGTACGTTCCTGTCGCTCGCGATATCATACGTGAAGCTCGCCACCCTGATATACTGTGGTGCTTTGGGCAGCGTGGACGGATATTCCGGCTCTTCCTCCACTACCTCCCCTCGTTCCCTCGCCTCCTCTCTCCGCCTCCTCCGCTCTGCCGTCCACTCTCTCACCTTTGCCACATTGTCGTCCCCCTCCACCATCCCCCACAGTTCCATTTCCCGCGGGGCAGTTCGCATATCGTACGCAACCTCCTTCGCAACATGATCGATTGTCACATCCTCGATGTACGTCGGCGACGCGAGCACAACACCTAGCTGTCCCTTTGTACCAGCAAATGGCCAGCAGCGCCCGTTGTAGATCTCCGGATGCAGCGCCATAATTGGAGGATGTCCAATGGCGTACCCATTCCCAGTGATGGAACCGAGAAGCTGCCCAAATACACTCCTTGGCCGGATCTCGAACGTCGGACTTGTTAGCGACGGAATCACGCGTGCACCCCCGGAATGAAGTGCATAATCGGGCCGTGCGAGATAATCGTGGCCACGCGTCGTTACAGCAGAATCAACGATACGCTGTATAAGCGACGTGACGTCTTGCCCATCAGTAGACTTTATCGTTAGCTTGTTAGAGCCCGTTGTAAGCTTGTTCCACCACGCCGGCGCTGTGTTAGTCGTTGATGTTGATAATGCCGCTTTCTTCCCAAGCTCAATTGCCTCCTTGATACCTCCTTCTACACTCTCAACTCGTTGCTCCAGCGACTTCACCCTCATACGCGCCTCTTCATCGCTAGCAGCCGCAACTTGATCACTCCTATGATCGTTTGACACTTGCCACCGCTCCCTCAATACTTCCAAATCCTGCCTCAACCCTTCGATTCTCTCCTTCGACGCCTCCCTCGCCCTCTGCTCGGCTTCCGTCATCCTTCTGCTCTCTATGACAACCTTATTCTCCAACGTGCCCAAACGCCCAACATAGTCAACATGGGCTTTAGCCTCGTTTTCCGCCCGAATCCTCGCTTGCTCGGCGTCTCTTGCAAGTATAGACAATGCGTTCTCGAAGCGCTGCAGACGAGCTGCAAGCTCTGCGATATCGCTAGCCGGAACGTCAGGCGCGGTGTATACAGGCGCAGCACTTCTTGAGAAACTCGGAAATGACATAGAGGGGAAGCTGGCGAAGATAGGCTCGCGGAGTACGTAGCTCCAGCCAAGAATCAGACCCAATAGAGAATATCTTAGTAAAACTCCGGGACCGGCCTTTGACGCCCAGTAGTACGGTCGGCGGAGTATGAGATTGTATATCGTGCCAAAGAGTTGGCCGAAGAAAAAGAGGATGCCCGTAAGAACAGTGATTCCCAGCATAAAGAGTCTCCAAATCTGTCGAAAGATGAAATTGACAAGTAGTCCCAAGGGCCTTCCTATGCGTGATTGGGAGGAAGAAGAGGGCAGTCGGGAAACGGAACGGCGTTGGAGTTCTGGAGTGGTGGTTGTGGTTGGAGGGAATTCTAGTTCATCTTCGTTGACTTCGGGTATGGAAGTGAGTCCCTGTTCTATGTCCAAAGAAGAGTCTTGATCATTGCGTGCTGATGAATCCAGCGGAGGAAATCCACGAGACGCTGAGGTTGGTCGTGTTGGAGGTTCTGCTTTGTTCTGCGTTGACGCGCGTTGTGTTGGCTGAGATCGCTGAAGTGTTGAATGAATGTTGGGTAGAGCGTACAATAAGAGATCTTGCTTACTATTTCACTTCCCTTATCGCTTGCCCCTTCATCGCTAGCGGCATGTCTGGCATCATCACCTGCGTCTCCCTTTCCGCCTTTGGATTTTTTCTTTTTCTTCTTGGTCCCTCCTATGACGGGAAGTGAATGGAGACCAGCATAATTCTTACTACCTCCTTTCTTTGTTTTTTCACCGTCCTCGAAATCTTCGTCTGAAGCCTCTTCTTCGGAATGTGTGGGTTTGTATGCTTTATTGTCTACTGACATTGTCTTTCGTTTATGGTTTAGACGTCGCGACGCAGTTTGGGTGTTCTGGAACTCTTTTTCTTCTGCCTCGTAGCCATAACTTGAGTCCTCATTTGACGGTTCGCCAGGTTCCGTAGATGTCTTTTGCTGGAGATAGAAGCTTGCGGTTGCACCTAGTCGTTTTGCAGATTCGACCATTTGTTCAAAGGGACTCTTTCCGCGGGAAGGAACAGGACGATCTCTGTCTTCTTCACCCTCCGAGTCTGGAACTTGTGTCAACGAAGGCACCTTTGATAGGGGTCTTCGTTGTGATGACTTGCTGGGTGGGGGAGCGAGCCGCTTGCCCCCTGCGGCGAGGACTGATGTATCATATTCTACAGAAGAACTACGAGGCGCGTGAGTACGGGTTGAGCCTGAAGCCCAAGCGTTGTTTGGAACATTCATGTCGGCGGCTTGATTGAAGGCGCTAGCGATGATAACAGAGGTGTCTTTTACGGCCCAATTGTTTGGATTTGGTGGGGAGGTGATGATCTTTGGTGCGCCTGGTAGATGTATCGCAGCGGCAGCTTCGCGTTGTTTTTGGCGAGCAAAAGCGATGAGTGCAGTTTCTTCGTCTTCGTCTACCGGTTTGTTCGATGATAGTTTGTGTGGTGAGCGCGGTTGAAGTATGGGTGCGCTAAGATGAAACAATGAGCGCACGAAGAGATTAAAGCAGAAAGATGATTACCCGTAAGCGTAAGAAGTAGGCGGCGATGAACCGTTTGAAGGCGGTTTATTATGAAAGGAGCTGTGATTTAGTCGTCTGCCTTGACCCAGCGGCGTCGATGAAAATGACATGTGCGGTTTAAAAAAGAAAAATTCAATTTCACAAACGCGCCGTGGATTACACGCTGACTTATTTGTATTTATTTGTATATCACGACACCATTGTTGTAAGTAAATTACGTAACTTATCCAGACCCCATTCCCAGCGCGTCTGCAATCTTGAAGAAAATGTCAATGTTATTGTCTAAGTAGTAGTAACATCACATTGTCAGTAGCGGTCAATTCGTAAACTCGTAATAGCTGCTCACAAGTGCCCCGGAATGCCTCTCCTCCAGGTCCATTGGCAAACACAGATACATCTAAGTAGCAATCAAACATCAGTACACCATGAGGCCACGATGAGGTCCAACTCACCCGTCAACGAGTGGACACCCTGTGCTTGATCCACGGGAATCGTGCCACCAACAAGGAACCCTGCAACAACCATGCATCAGTCGCATTTCATTTGCATCACTCTCACTCATCTCTTACCATTCGATTGATCAGCAGGGTTCACTTCAAATCCGCCAGATGAACCAATAGTGGCTGGTAGTCGTGCTCCACCTGTGTTGACCACGTATCCCTCGCGACTATACACGTGCATCATATTAGCAGTCACATCTAACAAATGAAAATTAAAAATCTTACTGGTCCGGGTTTGCACCCAATCCAGCTGCATAAGCATACCGCGGGTTCCACTGCACAGGGAAGTTGGCTCCATTCGCGCCGGCCACGAACGTGTCATTGTTGGGCAGCGAGTCAGCCGTGACTTGGTATCCGCTCAACCCAGACGCTTGGTACACACCCACTAAACACACGCTACTTGTCAACACCCATGCACAAACGATGGAGCGTGATAGACATTACCAGCTTTCCTTTTATTGCGATCATCCTTTTGCGCAGCCAGATATTTGGTATCGGCGCCACCAAACACATCCTACTCCCAATCGCATCACACATCCAACCAAACAAAAAGATTTATCAACGTACGAATCCATGCCCGTGGTCTGCAGTCACAAGGATCAACGTATTGTCATATTCGCCGATCTTCTTCAGGTCTAATGCACAAAGTTATCAAGATTCATCCAAGAGATAATAACAGACTGCTCACGCTCAATCGTCGCCCGAATCGTGTCATCCAATTCCAACAACTCCCCCAACGCACGATCATAATCCAGCACATGCATCATCTTGTCAATACTCGCCGCCTCGCTCATCATAAACCATCCCGTGTTTCCTTTCCGTTGACGCGCTTGAAGTACATCGATCGCTTTGAGTGTCATCTCCTTCAATCCAGGTTGGTCTATAGCGTCCGTCCCATCCCCGTTAGGCGAGTTCTTTTGGTTCCGAAGATTCTGCGTGAACACGTTCCTGTCGACCCATTTTGCCATGTTGGATTCTTCATGACGAAATGATCAGCACTTGAAATAAGACAAATATATCAAAGGGCCATACTGGAAAAGATCCCCAAAACCTTCTTGTCGGTTTCAACAGCCTGGAGTTGTTTGTTGTTAAACACCACATTGTACCCCTTTGCCGCATACGCCTTGTAGTAGTCTTGTCCACCAGGCGAAGTAGCACCTGCAATAAAGTTTTCGGCACCACCACCAAAGACGACGTCCGGTCCATCACATCCCGTAGGCCACGCAAACGTTCTGTTGACGTCAGTGGCACCATTGAGGTATTCCTGGATGATTTCGGGGAATCGATCACCTAAATGTCGTACGTACATTCAGCGTAATGAACCCCGGAAGTGAAGGCGGAAAGGATACATACGGTCACGCGTGTGTGCACAAAGAGCAGCTGTTCAAAAACTGAGCATCATATAGGCTAAGCAAGTGAAAGAATGGCATACCAGGGGTCGCATCAGCGATAACTGCGGTAGACACCATACCTACAGGTCCACGCTTCACACGTCGGAAAAGTTCTGCAATTGTCTCGAGTTTTGGATCATCAAACGAGTTCGGGGACTGCCAGTAGTAAGAAACAAGGACGCCACGGCAAAGAAAAGACAAATGGTTGACGCACACTATCAGCATGAACATTTAACGCGCTAACAGACGTCTTTTTGCCAGTATAGAGCGCTGTAGCGGAATTGGCAGAGTCAGTAATGAAGGAGTCGATCGAGTGCGTCATTTGGCTGTTGATGTCCGTCACCGACAACCCCCACCGACCAAGAGTCGTATGGAAACTCACTGTCCCAAAAAGTCCATCTGGTCCAACTGCATGAGTGACTGGTAGCGACCATTTATGGATTTGTGACCAATCAAACGGGCAGCGGTAATCATTGCCTGTGTCATACCTAAATTTCCCCAAGAATAAGAAACGAGAGCAGTATCTAGTGGTGCATGCAACTAACCATCGCCAATAAAGAAAATCACATTCTTGGCTTTTCTTTTCTTGGAAATATCCCGGACAACCCAGTTGGCTACGGTCTCACTGTTACCGTAATATTTAAGTCGCGCCTGATATGTTCCTGGCTGTTCACGCAACAAAGAGTTCGTGAGTGGATTTGAATAATGATTGGCGACTAACACTGGTGAGTTTTAACTATAAAAGGCACAATCAGCATCCGCGTGATATTGGAATCATGATATGATGGCGTACTGCGCGGTAGGCTTTGGAGGCCACGTTCACCGTGGTCGGCGTTCCCGCGTCTTTTGCAAACAGGTCTTCAAAGTAACTTTTTTTTTTTTCAAGCAAAGCACGCGTCAGAAACACGCCAACAAGTCAATAGGAAGAAGAAAAAAACATACTTGAACGTCCACTTCTCCAACGCCGGCTCCTTCACTCTGAAGAACTTGGCCGCGTCAACACATGGGCCTGTCCCACTTTGAATGCAAAACGTAAACCCCTCATCTGGACGCCCTCCATGCGCAGCCTCAGAGCCATTCACAGGCGCGTGTATCTCAAGGCGGACATCGAAGAGCTGTCCAGCGAGGAAATCGGTGTGATCAGGTGGGAAGACACATCCTAACCTGGGGCAGGCGCCGAGACGTTGAAAAGTCTGCGCAGAGGCGACCCCTACAGCAAGCAATAAGGACAAGAGGCTGGCTAATCCCAACATCGCAACTTGTCTAGGTTGTGGAATGGACGGAAAGTAGGAACGCGAGAATTTATACTTTTTTTTTACATCTCTACTTTTAGCATGTGCACTCTTGAAAGAAGGGGATGGCTTCTGCGCTATTTATGATGACAGGATCATGGCGCTCGTGTGCCGATGTTACTGATCTTTTGCTCTCAAGGGGCTGGAACAACTTGTTGGGAGTGGGGGTAGGTCGGCTCGCACGTTCGTGATGCTCTCCTGAATGGCTCTAATTTATAGGAGCTTATGGTCTTATTTGGTGGTCAAGTTGATACTAATCTAATGAAAGATCTTGGGTAGAAGTCTTTTTTTTTTGCTTTTTTATTCGTGGTCATGAGGCAATGTATACGCGCAGATTGTGCAAATTATCAGGAGCAAACAACCAAACGAACAGACGAACGTGCGATACTCAGTTATGTTCAGAGACGTATTCTCTGATAGTACAGGGTCCACCCCGCCTTATACGAGCAATTTATGTACACTGGTTGTCAACGTCGTGTGAACCAGTAGAACCACGAGGAGTGTTGAAGTTCAACCAAGGCTTGATGTGCCTGTTGCTTCGAGATGGACTGGACATCAATGATAAAAAGCAATATGAAAGGCTCAAGAATCAGAAACGTGGCTCCCGACGTCTTCCGATTTGCTGTCGATACAATTCCAGCACCCAAGGTCAGTGAACGTTCTTAAGCAATCATCTGCCTCAGCTTCTTCCTAAACCAGTTTCTCGCTTGCTTCCCACAGATGCATACATCAGTACTCTCAATTACTAGTTAAGAGTATGCACGTGGTTGCATCGAACGTCGCGATTCTGTCCGTCTTCGAATCAGATACACCTATGATATTACACATATGGGAATCAACTGCCAATGCTGTAGCGCTGATAATTGTAAGGGCCTGAATGATTTATTGCTTCAGCAAGTTATTGCTATGTTCCTGAAGTACAGACGGCGTCGTACGGATAACATTTGACCCGCAGACATCGTCGACAACGATTGCCATGAATATTGGGCTACGACGTAAGTCAAAGGTATCCGTCGTGCCGTGGCTCCACCAGGGTAAAGTGTGTCTGTTACTTTTGAACGCTGGTGTACTTGACTTTGAAGTCGAGATTGGAGGTGAATAGAATATACAAGACGAGAGGTCCTGAATTTTGAACACCGTCGCGATTCGTGCACGCCTACATATCTTCTGTGCCCCAAGCATGACTCTCTGCTCCTCTCCGCTTTCGTGCGTTCTGACTTTGAAAGAATTTCTTTTCGAACCCATTACCTCGATCTAGTAACAATGGACATGAAGAAATGAAGAGGGCATATTTTGCAGCACGCGCACCAACGCCATCCCATCTGTAACCGGGCTTGATCCCAAAACGATTTGGAGGTGGAGGTGGTCCGGTGTACTCGGGTTTTCTGGGACCTTTTTTCTTTGATTTCTGGACATCATAATTAGGCCATCATACATGTCGTATACAGCCAGAAAACTCACAGTGATGAAAGCTGCGGCTGGATCGTTCCATAGTTCTTTGGATTTCAATTCTTCGTTCAGGTCGGCATCATCAGCATGCCTTGCAAATTTCTTCCCTTTTTGCTTTTCCAATTCCAGCTTGTTCTTCTCAGCCTCTTCTCGTTGAACAAGACCTTTGCCCCATTCCATCTTTTGAGCTTCCTTCTCTTCCCGTTCGCGTTTCAGACGGGCTGCCTCAGCCCTTGCAGCTTTCGTATCAATCTTTTTACCGCTTGCATCGCGATAGATCGTTTCTTGCGCTTGGGCAATCTCCTCAGCAGTCACAGTCGGCGTCGCGTCATTTTGGCCCATCGTCTTCTGCAACTGGCTAGCCGTCATCAAACCACCAGCAAACAACTTTCGCTCCTCTACAACCACAGGCTGCTCGTCAGCCGCAGGAAGAGGGCTTTCTTCTCGCTTGGTACCCTCTCGTATAGTAGCCCAGCCGGAGTCCTCTTCTAATGGCCCAACGCGACGCTTTTTGAACCCACGGTCACTGGCTACAACAGCTTCTGTCAAATCTTCCGTTTCCTCTGCTTCTTTGACATCTTTACCCCAACCACCATCATCGTCGCGTAGGTGAGGTATGGAAGTAGTTGCTGTTGATGCAGTTCCTTTTCGCTTCTTCTTTTTCTGAGGTGCTGTTCGTGCAAGGATGGCATCAGCTTTGGGCCCAGACATATACTTCTCAGCCAGATACGCCTTGAGGCCGGACATGGTCAATCGCTGTGCTACTGTTTGGAGCGGAGAAAGTGTGTTTGCTTACAAATCACATGTCCCTATACTTACGTGTTGGTCAAAACCACCTTCATCGACTTCTTGCCGCGGGTGTGGAGGCAAAATTATGTGTTATTCTAGCGGTTCAACTCCGAGAGTGTTGTCCAGAACCTAACCAACTACTGTATATATACAATGGGTGGAACGATGAGGTCCATATCACCAAAACAGATTCCAAGATCAAAAAGGGCTCTAACAAACTCAAGGGTGTATTGGCCTATCATCTTCGTCTTCCAAAATCGTAGCTTCGGAAATGACAACTTGGTCTGCTCGCGATCTAATAGCGCTCAGTAAAATCACCACGTAAGTCAGAAGTATTGCGGCGAGGACGAAAATGGCTTTGGGAAAATAAGCCACAGTGGAACTATAGGTAAGGGCGTAGATGTAAGGCTAAAGGGAGAACAAGATGAGCCAAGACTTTATGAGGTTAAGATGGCGCCAAAGGGAAGGTATCTCACCGATATTATGTGTGCAATGGCAGAAAGAACGGCCATGCCCCCAAACAATGCACCAACCTCTGAGCTATGACCAGAGGCATGTAGGCACACTGCACCGAGTGAATGCAAGGATGGATTTCCACCAGAAGTGAATGATGATAAACACGACAGCCCAATATAAGCGAATTCTGAGGAGGTAGGGACCAGCGCAACAAGTGCGTCTGCCAATCCGTCGACGGCCAATGAAGCTTGGGCGAGACGCTGGTCAAATTTTAACTCTGCCGCAATACGTTCTCTATCAGGAGAAGCACCCTCCGTAGGAGAAGCTTTGGGCTTGAGGTAGGAAATGATTACTAGCTCGTATCAGGTGACGGTTACAATTCTCGGATTGTTAGCCACTGCTTACTCGGAAGGAATATCAGGAGGTTAAACGCTCTTGCAATCCACAAGAGCGACATGTAATAACCAAGCTGCAAAATCATAAGAAAGATTCCCTAGCGACAAACAACGTATATACCTGAGCGGTGGACCAAGAATACACATGCTGTGCATATAGATATTTCGCCGAGTACACACCCTAGATGTTCAATCAAATAACTCTCTGGTCCGCCATAATATAACTGCACTAACCGTTGAAACAAGATAAATAAACAAACCCACTCCCAGTAAAGTAAGATTATAGTTTCTACGTGGGCGACCTGGAATTGGCCGTGGTGCAAACATCGCGATAGGTATGATGAGCGCGGTGATAAACCGACGAGTATAATTGCGAATGACATGTAATGGCGATCTTTTGAAAACAGGTATATCACTGTTCAACAGACCTCCCTCTTGGACTGTTGGTTGCCGTGACTCGGGGCAGATGATAACGACGTAAAAAAATGTGGTGGCTAGGAGACCTATACTCAGGTAAAAAGCATCGTTTACTTCTACTATATCAGTTTTCGGCAATACGAGGGCACTAAACTAGATAAAGAAATCGGTCAGCCATTGTTAGATGATCGAACACACCTACCCATGGGCCAGCAGCCAAGCCAACAAAGACAATGCCTTGGATTGTGGAAAATATTTTCGAGCTACAATATTGGCGTGAAACAAATCCTATTATAGATAGCAACGGCATACCGTGACCCATGTCGAGTACAATCTGAGGTATAGCTAAAATATCACATTTAATCAGGGTGCGGCTGGGACGGGGGTGTATATGCTGCTCACGCATGGACAACGCCGTTGAAAGATGACAGGCCACCGACTAGACCCTCGAAAATTGGTCCAGCGAGTATGAATTTCTCGGCATGGCGACCGATGAACGTATCCGGTTGCATGACAAGCACATAAAACAACTCCCTAGGAGAATTATAGATGCGAAGTTAAGATTTTTTGGTGACTCGATACTCACATTAGAATTGCGCCCGAAAGAAATAGAGCAAGAATGGGTTTCCTTCCATGTGTATCTCCGAGTCGACTCCAAAAACCAGTTGAAATCGCGCTTAGCACGCTCATCAAGGTAACAACGGCTGCATTGAGCATGAGCACAGAGAGGCGATTAAATCATTATTTGCCTACAGGCTTGGATCTTTGCCGCCCGAGCTTGAACGGCAGGGCTGGAACATTCCACCGCTAAACCAGTCACACGTTCAAGATCAAATCCAGATGAGTCATCTTCGACGTTTAGAACCCGGCAGGCAATGGCTTTGTACACTTGAATACGGGGGGACATAGTCACGCCACGCTAAACGGATCTCGATATTAGCCTAAAATGGCTGTAAATGATGGTACTGACCGACATAGACGCTACAAGAACAATTGGGAGCAACCTAAGGTATGTTAGACGTAAGAGCAATACAACAGAGAATGGTCGGCACACCAGTATGGATTGGGCATCCATGGCGTCAACTTTGGTAGCAAAGCTCGAGGAGGTTGAAGGCGGGACTTTCGGCGGCTTGGACCTGGGAGAAGTGCTTCGTCTTCTTGAGCGTGGTGAGAATCTACTTCCGACGGTGACATGATTTCAAGTGATACGTCGTTAGTGGTTTGGCTTCTTTGGAGAGCTGATTAGTATATATATAGTGGACAGTATCTTGGGTAGTGGCAATGGAGGATGTTGAAGGGTAAAGGTTGGGTGGTAGATTTGGTGAGCTGGCTTATCTGATAAGCGTAACCTGAGCACGTGCGGGTGCTCGGGCTCGGCTTTTGCTCGGCCCCAACTTGAAAGGGACCTGAATAAATCCAGTTCAAGTATAGAGCCAATATAGTATGACGAGCTGCGAAATAGTAAGCACTTGCCTTTCGCGTTCGGGCCTGCCCTATAATGAGTGGTTTGTTATACCCGAAAATATTCAGGATCAGTAGTGTTGACTCACAGCTTGACTCATGGTAGTAACACACCAACTACTAGAGAGCTTTCTGCGAGTCTAAAGGTGATTTGGGACGTACAAGTCTAGCATCATTTAACAACGTCAAATACTTTTCACATTGGCAGATAAATGGCAGGCGTATCAACGGACCTGAATATGATTCCCACTACCAAACGGTAGCCACTGCCAGTGGCAGTCAGCAGGCGAGTTCTATGATCAGGCTACAGGAGGCGATGGATGTGATTCAGTAAATAGAACTTGTCAGAAGTTTACATACTATCATACGTGTGTGGAAAGGAATTACCTTTTTAGGTGACCTTCCATCCGATCACTCATATCACCTTCCTTCTTAATCTGTACATGAACAACTCCTTAGATGTCTTCGAAAGCTGCGCCTTTGCCTCTGGCTGAGAGAGGAGATGTTCACAAGTCGTGCAAATCTTTGGAGACCTTACTGGGCGTTCTCAACGATTACTGTGAGGCTGTCGGCTCACTGGTCCTTCTCCAAAAGAAATTGGCAAAAGCTTTGCGCGATGCAGCTGGAATGAAAACCACAGGGGAAATAGCTGGTCTGTTCTCCTACTCCGCGTTTAGTGCTCCTCGACGTACTTCTAATATGCCTCTAGCCAATGCCTTAAATACCAGCGCAGTTATCTTCGAAGTCTCGTCGGATGTGAATTCCAAATTTGCCAGATTCACGGACAAGGAGTATGATACCATCAGCACAGAGGTTAAGAAATGGTTCAAGAAACTTGCTGTAAGCGACATCAATTAGCTGTGACTGCGTTGAGGCATCGTTCCCCTGTAGAAAGAAGAGAAGATGCATGATGAACGTATGGCGAATGCCAACGCCAAAATTAAGCAAGCTGGTACATTTATGATGAAACGATTTGTTGCCTTCCCCGTCTGACAATTATCAAGGCCAGAATTATGAGAAGAAGACAAAGAAGAATCCTCACGACGCTACGGAAGAACATGCTCGCTATCTAAATCTTATAACTGCATTGGGTCCGGAGATGTCGCAAGAAAAATAGTACGTATCCCAACACGACAGGTTATGTTGGCTCACTGTTACCAAGTAACCATGCTCTCAGTGTGACACAACGACATGCAACGACTACTAACAATGCCGCCAGTTGCCTTTGCCGGATTGCTGATGCGGAGTGGCTCAAAACTTGTGAAAGTGTCCGGAGGTTCTCGCCAACAGTTGGTCAGCTGGGCGAATGGCGCTCCTTATGTGAAGGAGGCTGGTCTGGCCCTGTCCCTCAAGATCTCCCTGACTTGAGCGAAAACCAGCAACCCCAACCAGATCGCGACGACAAATTTGAGAAGGCGGGGGAAGAGGAGAGTCCTCTGAAGAATACTGAAACGGCAGATCCCAGGGGGTTTATCGAGCAAGCTCCACACTCACCCAGACAGCTTCACACCGAAGATACAGGCTCGCCTCAAGAATACCTGGTGCTACGGCATCCACCGACTTTATTGAAGACTACCACCCAAAGTTCACCGAACGATGTGCAAACTTCTGTCCCGCCTTCCTCTTATCAGCCTCAAAAGCCATTCACAGAGAGAAACAATGAAGATACCGTCCGCTCGCTGTCCGCTTTCCCCCTACCTCCGACCCATTTCCCCATTCCCCCTCCTCGACAACAACAGCCTTCTCAGTCACAGTCATCGCAATCTTCTGTTTACGCTGCTGTTCCTCGGCTGACAGAGTCTCCGTTGCCAGAAAGTACGGAAGACGGTGATGATCGACAGGTGTTGTCTCCTGGTTCTTGGGATGCACCTGCCTCTCCTCAGCAATCTCTGCGAGATAATGCTACCGTGCCAGACACGGACTCTATTTCTTCAACACACGCAGAGACCAATATCAAGCAACCTGCACCGGTTCGATCACCAACGCAGCCGTCACCTGCGTATACTTTCAACACCGACACTGAGGCCGCAGTGCCGACCAATCTGAATACCCAGCAGGGAGCCGAGGACCGATTTGACGTAGACCATGAATTTGGCATAATTCCTGGCCATGGCGGCAAATTACGAACTGCTGAGCCGATGAAGCCCCGAGCGCTCGAGCAGAATGATACTGGTGGGAGTAGTGGTAGTAATGTGGCTGCAATGAGGAATCGTTACGCCAATAACGTATGTCCACAGTGTTTACTTTGATCATTACGCACTGACTGTTGTAACTTTTGGCGATATATCCTATTTAACCAGCCTGGCGCGACATCTCCTACTCAGAAAGAAATTCCTCGTGTATCTGTCAGCGTCAACGATCTTGCCAATCGCTATCAGCCGATGGACGGACCTTATCCCGCTCGTATTCGGACATCTTCTGCTTCCTCTCGGCAGCTACCAGTAGCTCCCGTCGAGTCATTTCCCAAATTACGTCAAAGCAACTCACATGCCATTACCGACGCGCCTGGGCATAGTCCATCGGCGGCTTTTGGTTCTTCTCGTCAGGAGGAAGTCGAGCGACGGCGTCATCAGCGCCTCAACGACCTTGCGCAACTGGAGCTAAAACAAAAGGAGCTCGAAATACTAAAGCGCGAGCAAGAAATCGAAAAGAGGGCCCAAGAACTCCAGCGGGACCGAGCACGTTTACACGATGTGCGCGAAACTAACGAATTTCAAGACGAGAGTGATGCACTTAGGGGCGACTCTGCTCCATCACCTTACACTCAGCTAAAGCCTCGTGAGCGGAAAACTTCGTTCCGGACACAACGCCCGCTATCTCAAGTAGACGGTGGGAACAGCCCAACAGCTTTACATGGCAACAATAACATGGGACGACCACAATCTCAATATTCACTGAGCACGTCTCACCTCGTCCCACCCTCTCCCTCGATCTCAGCGCAACCCTCCCAATCTTCTCACAACGGCCAATACTCACATTCTCCCTCCACCTCTTCTCATACATCAACACAACTGACTCCTGCCCATGCACCGTATTGTGGTTGCGAAGCTTGTTCTGCCTCTAAATATCGAGCCCCTAGTTCCCCAGTGGACAGAACTCACCTACGACCCCCTGCAGAGCCAATCAATCTTCGCGCCGTCGGGAAGTCTAAACCTGGATGGATACGACGACTAAGTATGCCCGTCGGAAATGCTTTCAACCTTGACTCAAAGAAAGGGATTGGTAACATTGCGGGAGGAGGCGGATTGGGCCGCAGTGGGATATTTTCAATGGATGGGAAGAAAAACGTGAGTACCACCTTGTTACGCGCCGATGAAGATGGGAGAAGGAGCTATGAAAGAAGCAGCGGAATCAATCAAAGCATGACGAATTTAGGTCTAGGGAGACGTTGACCTGTGGTGCCGGTATCCATACTTTAATTGTGAATGACACCGATACCCTTCATGATCTATTGGAACATTTATCGAGCTATAATATGGTACAGTAGTAACTGTTTGTAATGTCAACATGTATCATACCTCTTGTAACATACTTCTATTTGAGCACAAAACTAGTCATACTGGGCTGGGTACCTGCGTTCTTTGCAGTGCAACGAAGTCAAAATTAAGAGGCACCAATCGACTGATAAGATGCGACATATGATGTTGACGATAGTATGGTGTACGAGTAATGAGTCATCAGTGGAATCTCTGATATGATGTGGATAGTAAGTGTGGTTGCAGGGTCCTCATAGATATACTGTGCGTGACGCGTAAGGACATAAAATATAGGGTGAGCGTAACTGGAACGGATCGTGACATGGTATATCCGTTCTCATCAACCAAGCACGCCATCAGCCTAGGTCATGATCATCAACCCACTACGAATCGTAGAGTATCGAAAAGATGATCGCGCCCCTGTATTCGCTAGATTTTGGTCTGCCGTTGGTCGATCCCAGTCCCCACCGACTCTTTTATCAAAGAACGATTTTGATCGATGTGGAAGACGACGGGGAGGACGGTAAGCACGAGTTCTGCATCGCCGAGCAACCCCATTCCGGCTTCGTTAAATCGACGAACTTCAATAGAACGAATCGGATCAGACCCCCTGAGGAGTTGGCTGCTGGGTTAAAGCGATATCCCTTGCCTGTCCTTGGGCGTCCTTTGAGCGCATGATGAGCACAAACGCTCAGACACGAAGTCACATACCAAGCACTTACCATCCGCTGTTTTTTGATAGGTCGAGGTCGAATACTAGCCGTCCCTGCCTTGGCGTTAAGGATAGGCTTTGACGAGTTCATGATAAGAGCGTTGCCATTAGAATTTATGTTGCCATGACCATTGACAGCCGGGGGTACACCCAAAATATCCTCTCTCTCTCTTTTGACCCCTCTCTTTTCTGGATCATTCGAGAGTTGGTATGGGTTAGCCGACGTCGGTGTCACAGTCGTTGCGCTACGTAGTGGTGTTTCTGTCCGTAAGGGAGTTCCAGCTCTCACAGAAGGCACTTGGACCGGTGGAACAACAGGCTTCGTTGAACCCGGCCTTAGAACCACTGATACTGGTCGTGCAATCGAAGGCTTCCCTACGGACGAACTTGGCCTTGTAACCAAATCTGGCCTTTGGTTAGTGGCAATGGAGGCCGCTCTTGGCGTACCGGTAGGGGCTTGGTTTTGTGGAGGGCGGTGGAAAGACGGAGATGTGGTGGGCGCTTGTATAGGCTGAGGTTGTGCAACGGTTGCTGCCAGAGCGGCTTGCATTTGCAACTTTTGCAGGCGTTTGGCCTCTTTCTTTTGAATTGAAGCAGTTCATATGTGTGATAGCCCACAAGTTATAAGATAATCCACATACCCGTCTCTTCCGGTCTTCCCGGGCCTGAGCCGATTCAAGGACCAAAACGCTGGGGTTCCACTACAAGCAAGAACACAGATGAATAAGCAAAACATCGCGAGCGATGAGTATTGCAAAAGGAAGGGGGGACTATACAACGAGAATCGACATACGCCTTTCAAACCTTCTAAGCTTACTGTGAACGCTTCCTGCTGTGTTTTCACGTCAAATGGTGTGATTTGTATGCGTTGCTTCGGTGGAACTTGTATCATCGTTGATAGATAGTCGTCCTTTTTCATAGAATGTTTCCCTAAAGATCATATTGAGACGACTTGATTATGTGCAAAAAGCTGCGTAACGCACCTGGAATCCCCCTAATTAAATGTTTGTAATTATTCCTTTTCTTCTTATCCCCTTTTCCATATTCCTCCTCGCCGGCTTCTCCGCCATCGGGAGCTTCAGAAGTCACCTGCATACTTTCCGTCTCTTTGCCCTTGCCTTTATCCACCGAGCCGTTAGCAGCGGGGTTGATGGGTGTATTTCCCATCTGATTGGATCCGGTCTCGACAGGTGTGACAAACGGACGAACATATTTATCATATGCTGGCAGTAGAGAAAAGCGAGCGAGCAGGTCTTGCGTGCTTGATAGATATGACGGGTGTAATGACGGCGGACCTTCGCAGCAGATAGAGCACAATGAGATCAGCGAATACAAATGGTATATAACGAAACTGACGCGAACCTGGTGGGGGTAGAAAAAGCGGTGATATAGAAGATGACGCCGGAGGTGAAGGTCTTGAAGTAGAGGGACCTGCGACTGCATTTGTGGGTTCAGGGTTCATAGCACCGATGACCAAAGTATCGGCGAAGAAGTGGACAGCGTCAACAGTGGCGGATGAGGTGAGCGGAGACAGCTGCTAGTGTGGAGTGGCGACGTGAACAACGAGAACAACGATGAGCCACCCACAAGAAACTTGCAAACTGGTGTTTGGCATTGTTGATGTGTATCATGTCATCAGGTCCATGAAATGAAAGGGCATATTACTATTCTAATCTAGTTTATACATATAATCCAGTTTAAATTATACAACAGATAAATGTTAACGCGATGGCCCAGATATACTTCCGTAGCCAGTCGCACCACCCCGTAGATCTTTGCTGACACGAGATCGGCCTCTCTCACCGTCTGGCCTCTTCTTCAATGCAACCTTCTTGGCGACTTTGCCAAGTACCACTGGACCGCGTACCAAAATCATCAGGGCCAACGAGCAGATTAAAAGCCCAGCTGCAGTCACGAAGATAGCTTTTGGTAATGCAGCCACGGTGCCGCTATAAACCAAGCCGAAAACCAGAGGCTTAGAATAGCTTAAAATCAGCCCACGTAATAAATGTTAGATTTGATGCTTACGCCAAGGATCATCTGGCCCAACGTTTGCAAGACTGCCAAAGCTCCGAACAGCTGTCCAACACTCCCGTCTCTGATACCAGAGGTCTCGTGCCCAGTTGAAGCTGTGAAACTCAATGCCCTCATCTGTGTAATACACAGCGCAAGACTCTGCATGGCAGGACCCGCCCCACTGCCCATGCTACTCAATGCTGTCGCGAGCACGAACACCGACCGACTTGAACGCGTTAACAGAGAGCCCTTGGAGAGAGCATGGATACCCGGCATAGGTCCAATGATAACAAAAATGTTCGAAAGGGTATCAATTATCAGTGAACATCGTGTCATCAGCAAATCGAACGATATTTCTTGCGCAAGATGGGCTTTCGTCGCCTTGGGCTTCTTAGCTTTTGTAACAAGCGTGCTAGTCCCAGGAGCAACGTCAGTTTCAAGCTGAGGCTTAGGTTTAAATGTTGCAATGGTCCCTTGGTGAACACGTTTGTGAATTGCTCCAAATGTATAATAGGAAAAAAAAACGCACAAGGACAAAGAACCAAGAGATAGGTAGCTCGGGCAGCACAGAGAAAGGATATGTAATAACTGAGCTGCTCGGCACCCCAACCATAGACATGTTCTGCATATAGATATTTAACTTGGTGCACGCCCTGAGGAGAAAAAGGAATTAGCGTATGACTAGCATCTAGGTGTCTCAAAGCCCTCACACTAGAAAGTGTCACGGCAAACACTGATGCGCCGAGGAATGTAAGGCTCCAGTCCCGTCGTTTTTTTAAGGCATCATCATACACCACCGTAGGAAGAAACAATGACAGGGGCTTCAAAAATTCACCAACAACACTCCGTCTCTTTACACCGCTATGGTCTACTTGATTTGTAGGCAAGTTCTGACCAAATGCATCATCATCATCATGAGGAACTGCTTTTCCTTTGCCTTTCGCTGTAACCCGGTGCTCGTCCAATGCTCGGTCCCTCTTCACTTTATCCAAAGATTCGGGAAAGATAAACAATACCAATACGAAATTGATGAACGAGCAGATGATGGCGACCCAGAACACACAAGTTACTGTCAATTCATCACCTGTCTTCCAAAGTGGATACTTTATGAGGTATCCACCAATGCTCGGCCCAAGACTAAGTCCGATGTAGAAGACACCCGCAAAGCGCGAGAAAATATACGCTCGAGAGCCGCTGGAAGTGCAATCACTCAAGTATGCAGAGGTGGCAGACTGCAGCGTCGACCAGCCACCCAATGCACCTTCAATCATAGGCGCGAGAAAGAGTAATTTGTGGCCGTGCGACGATAAGGGAGTCGAGGGAGTCGAAACAAGGATAAATGTAAGGTCACTTCAAACATATAGTTAGTAATTCGGAAATAATTTAGGACGTTCAGAGCGTACGTGAGAAACAGCCCGAATGTAACAATGGCCAGCACCTTAGTGCGCCCATGCCGTTCGCCAAAATGACCCCACCACCCTGTCGTGAGAGCCGAAAGTAGACCCATAGTAGTCGTCATTATCGTTTGAAGACGAGCAGCTCCTGCTTGAACAGCAGGATCACTTAGGCAATGTGCCGAAGGCAGGCGACGGATATCATCGTCTAATTCATGATATGGGTAGCTAAGCCCGGAAATGGAGGTAGAATTGGATGCTGACAATGCTCGATAGATGTGATGGGGATGCAATGAGGGTCCGAGGGGGTCAATTGAAGTATAGATAGGGATTATGCTAGCTTGGGATATGGTTTGACTGGCTGGAACGAAAGGCGGTATATCTGTGTGATGATAATTTTTGTGTCCGTGTAGCCTGTTGCAGGACAGCTGGGTGAAGACCTCTATTCGAGGCGCAAGTGTCATTCCGCGCTGCGTACCGTGTACCCCAATTAGACGCGAACACCTCCATGCAAGAAACACATACCACCAATGCAGCAATGACAGCAAACGGTACGAGCCTAAGGGCCGCAATGAGTCACAGTCCATCCAGGCAAGAACCGAACTCCCTCACCATAGTGGACGTGCACGATAAAACGGTTTTCTAGAAGGCTCTTCCTCACGTTCGCCTAATAGACGATGGGCTTCCAAGGCTTGGTACAGGACAGGTGAATTCGGAATGTCGGCGTTCTCTGAGTACATGGAGCGCGATCTCAAGGATGCGAGTGAGAGGGAAGAGGCTGCGGACAGCTGGGCGTTGAATAGTATACGGTGATGGGTACAAAGTTGTGCTGATATATAGTTAGATCATCAGGCCAACGGAAGGAACTCGGCTTATATAGACACTCGCATTTACTTAAACACGAGGCACTAAGCAAGCTCCAAGGAATGCTTCAAGATGTATACTGGGCAAGCTGCGTGTTGGCCACATTGCCAACCTTACTTCCGTGTGCATGTTTGGCACTGCATTTTTGGCCCCGTAGACAATGTTCAAATTATAAGTGGCTCATTGAATGATGCCGAAACCAAACTCAAAATCACAATACAAAAAAGGATTTACATCATGGTATAATGTGCCTATCTTGGCTCATAGACTATAGGAACGGCTTGAGAGCTTGAGGTAGTACCTGCGAAATGGCCGCGCCATTGGGGGGCTCGATCGATTGGAAGTACTAGCGAAAAACCGTCTCAAACAGATATGCTTGAAAAATTGGGCACGTACATCTCCCCACCATGGCCCAGCGGCCCACCATAAGGCGCCAATCCAAACGCCAGACTGTTGCATCGAGCAGAGAGCACCCTTGACAGCAGCAATACACTGAGAATTAGACCCAGTCCCAATCTCACCAAGGATGCCCTTGAGGTTGTTGGCCTTTAACCAATTAGTAGCCGCGGCCAAGCGTTCCGCGCCGATAGTAGAGGAAACACATTGGTCAGAGGTACCAGAGCCATCGGAGTCAAGGTATTGGTGCATCTCTGGCGTACCATACTGTAAGTAACCACCAAAAAGGCAGTCTTCGACACTTACGGATGGCGACGTTGTTGTTCGGGTCTTTGATGGCACCAAAGACATTCGAGTTACCGGAGGAAGTCCAAGCTGAGGGAAAGCCAGATGAGCAATTGGCACGAGAAAAAATAAGAACTCCATACACCATGCTCCAGTCCAAGCTGGATCGCAAAAATTTCGGAGTCAGAGAAGCCAAATGTACACATATACGACTTACACGTTCCTGTATCGTATCAGGTCAATTAGCTGCATGATACATTCAAAGGCTGGATTGAGTATTCACCCTCCACAGTGATTAGCTGAGAAGTAGCACCACTTGATCGGATACCGTTGATAGCAGCTTGGTTCTGGACCTATATTGAGGGACAGCACCTCTACTCAAGATTAATTCTTACCAGATTGAAAACAACTTGGGCATCGATACCGTTGGGCTCGTTCATGATGTCTACAGAAACATCAGGACAAAGACGCCCTTAGATTGACGAGGAAAAGTGATTACCGAAGATGACTCGACTGTTGGATTTCTGAAAGGACTCTGTCAGTGTGTAAAAAAAATTGAGATGCTAGATATACTGACAAATTCATTAGCCAGATTCCTCCACCCTGTGAGTAACACATCAGTATGAAGTAGCATCCCTGTGGCACGGTTTGGCCCGTACATGTTTGGAAACTACCAAAGAATATCAGAACTCAGTCGCAAAATTGAGATATGACTTACTCGGAGGTGCTCGTGATGATAGCGCCATTGTATCGCATGAAATTGTGTGCTGTAAGCCTTTGTCGGCGCGATCAGTCATACAGAATCAATTGTTAACCATACGTTCAATCACAGCAAAAGCGCCTTTATTGGTGATGTAGTTGACGATCTATTTTTTCATCTGATGTCAACAGCCTCTCGCATTGGAGTCGCACTCACTGTTTTCAAGCCGTTTAGATACGTGGTGTCAAAGGAACCAGTAAGGCCCCTTGCAGGAGGACTGAGGCGTTCTTGCTGGAATGGTACACGGAACGTATTGAAACCTTGGTTGACAAAGTACTAGAGGAGACGCGGTTGTGAAACTAGAGTTCGTTCATACGCTATAAGCCTTACGTCAACCGAAGACGGTGAAGGCCAGGTGTAGTCAGTTCCAAGCACACCCTTCAGACTTGCGTCAGTGATAGGCAGGAATTAAGACCTGGATTCATACCGGAATTTTATTATTGCCGAACTCAGCGCCAGACTGATTAACACCAAAATATTTGAATTTGGTCAGAGTGCCAGAGCAACCAGCAGGGTTGGTACCCGCGGGAGGGGCAGAAGTGGTAGGAGTAGTGCCAGGGCTTGTGGTTGCACTTCCGGGTTGGCACTGAGAGTACCCTAAGCATACGGTGAGCTGCTATAAGGGAACAGGTGGCTCTCTCTGCGTACAATCATTCACAACGACGCATGTTGAGCCTGTGTCACAATTTTTATCCCCGTTGTAGGTAAGTCCCTAAAAACAAAGTTAATTGGTATACCTCCGTATTTTTTAGTATGACACATACGCCACATTGGCCCCAGACTGCCACAGCTGCTGCTTGGCCTGTGAAGGTTGTAGCAAGAGCTAGGAGAGCAAATGAAGATAACGAATATCGCATTCTGGAGATGTTTGAAAAATATCAAGGCAGCGAACGACCTATTTAAATGTTGGACCACCGTTATAAATCCGATGTACATCCACAGACGCAGGATTATGGACGAGGTACAATGGAGCATGGCAACCGAGGTTGTGATAGGGTAAGATCGCCGAACGAGTATTCGCCTTGATTTAACCATTTCGAAGCTTCGGACGCATGGATTTGTCCGAGCGGCAAAAGCTTCAACGCCAAGGCGCGACTTGAATTATACGAAGTTTATCCTCGACGGCTCGGGCATCTTGAACGCTCGACGGCAACGAGCCTCAGGCAACGAATCGAATCCAAGACCACTTCGCATGATCCTACCTTGACGTCTACATCATGAATCGGTGCTGTTGCAGATAAAGCGGGCTAACGTCGGGTTACAGCTAGATATAATAAAAATACAGATACACACAAGACGAACCATTACATACCCAGATGCATCATACTTACGCCATGACACCTGCGGCCTCTCTACAAGGATTAATATAGTACACCCAAGACTACCCACCCTTCAACTCAGCGTACATTCGAACCACCAAGTCCCGTACTTCGTCTCATTGATCCAAGGTTGGAAGAACCCTCGCCTCTATCGTCAGGACGGGTATATGTGGTTGAAGGCTGACGAGAAAACCCGCTGAAAAACGAGGGCCGAGCTTGTGGTCGCTCCCAATCCCAGGTAGCAGTTCTTGGCTGGGGCGGGGGCGTTTGCCGCCTACTATACAAATGGTTTAACACCCCACCCACAGCAGCCCCTGTCCAAAAACCAGGTCTCCACCCTCGATTCTCCCCTTCGGCAGGACTTTTTGAGTAAGGTGGCGGAGGGGCACGATAATCTCGGTCATCACTCATTCCTCCAGGAAACCACCCACTCGACGGGCCAGGTCGCTGGTTAGTCGAATTCCCAGAAACTCGATGCTGGTTACGGCGGAAGCAATTCAAGAAGAAATTATACAGGATGAAAAGCAGAAAACCGATCCATAGCATGGAAAAAATAACGGAAAGAAAGTCATGCTCTGAAATTTAGTCATCAGCGACAATTCCGACAGGATATTTCATGCCTTTACGTCGTAGTTTGGAGAGCGGAGAGTCGTCTGTATTACGCAAAGTACCAGGTACTTGGACTAATCGATAATCCAGCGAGCAAGAGCCTGTCGACAGTACTTTTCAGCTTATGAAATATACTGAAGACATAACAAACCTTTGAGAACATACGGGTCTCCTGGTTTCGACCAACCTTCGCATGAGACTTCCACCCGTCCAAATCGCAGCGAATCTGGTAGGTCAGCTTCACACTGCACGATCTATGGTTAACATGACAAGATACAAGAGAGTATTCATACCTTCCAATCGACATCTGTCCCATATCCGCCTGGTAAACTGACACAGCGAACTACTTCTGGCTGGTAAAGTGAGCAAGGTGCGCCTCGACAAACAAGTTGCGGGATAGGTTTCGTTCGACGCGCAGTCGTAAGGCTGTCTTGATAGAATGTGAGAGACGGGATTTTTGCCAGCTCGAGTCGCGACATCGTTTGCGGGGGAAGCTCAAGCTCAAGCACAAGTTTAGAGTCTCTATCGCATCTGGACTGACGTGGAACCAACGTGTAAAGTGTGATTACATAATTGCCTAA
>CEMU01569530.1:63942-79650 GCA_900068965.1 Calocybe gambosa | reverse complement strand
GCTTGGTTTCCTTCAAGGTATCCTCCACCTTCGGGACCACCAACTTCGGGGTACGCTTTCTGTAATAAAAGAATTCTACTGGTCTGAGTTATCTCATTAGCTACCCGTCGGGATATGCACCGCCTCCGGGTCCCCCGCCTCACGGGTTTGTTGTTAATTGCAGTGCTGTGTAAAACTAGCTCATTCTCACTTAGATATGCGCCTCCTTCTGGCCCTCCTCCGGGCGCTTCTCCTTATGGGTAAGCGGTGCATTTCGAAGATGACGCCATTCTGAATACTTCTCTCTGTTATAGACACCCTTCCGGACCCCTTACACCTAGGTACTTTTCAGAAAAAATTGAATAGTTCGTGTTTTCATAGTAACCGTTTCACCAGTTATCCACCCCCTTCCGGCCCGCCTCCCCAAGGTGGATGGGCTCCTCCCTCTGGTCCTCCTCCGGCCCATAAGTCGACCTATCCAGGTCAGCAATACCACCAGCAGCACGGTGGTGGTGGGTATCCTGGACAGTCTGGTGGTCCTCCTCCTACACCGTCCGTCCGTTCTCTTTCTTCCACTAACTTACTGAACAGCATCTAGTGGAAACAAGCCATACCCAGCGACCCAAAACCCTTACCCCCCTACTCAAAATCCTTATCCCTCTACTCAGAGTCCCTATCCTCCTACACAAGGTTCATATGGTCCACCTCAAGGTTGGCCAACTTCCCCATGATCTCATGATTGGTCTAAACTCTCTGCAGGCGGTCCTCCTAAACCACCCCCTAGCCAACAGCAACACTACGGCCCTCATTTCCAAGCAGGAGGTCATGATGCCCAGCCCTTCTTTCAATACTCGCAATGTACAGGGAAGAAAAAAGCACTATGTGTAAGTCATCTCATTTGTTTCCAAGAATATAACCAACGTCATAACCTCAATTGGCAGATTGGCATCAATTACTTCAAACAACAAGGTCAATTAAGAGGCTGTATCAACGATGTTCAGAACATTGTAAGGTTCCTCATCAGTTAGTACCTGTCCTATTGGACCTGCATGTTTGCCGCTCACCTTGTGCTCGCTTGGTATAGCCCACTGGGGCTACAAGAAAGAGGATATTGTCATTCTCACTGATGACCAGAATAACCCCCGATCACAGCCTACAAAGCAAAACATTGTGCGTACACTGTGCGGTTTTACATCATCCAGAGGTCGACTCTACTCCTAGATCACCGCGATGCAATGGCTAGTCCGTGGTGCTTCTCCCAATGACTCCTTATTCTTCCATTGTCAGTCTTCTGAACAATAATGCGATATCTAGTATACTGACGAGTGTAGACTCTGGTCATGGTGGACAGACAAAGGACCTGGACGGGGACGAAGGAGATGGCTTTGACGAAGGTTCGCACTACCTCTTTGTTCTTTACATTCTAATCAGTTTTTTGTATAGTCATATATCCAGTTGATTTTAACCGTGCGGGTCATATTGTAGACGACGTATGGCCCCTATATTTTCTTTCAAGTATCACATTTATCCACCGCGCTAAATCTAGGTAATGCATGACATAATGGTGAAACCGCTCCCTCCTGGTTGCCGCTTGACGACCATTTTCGACGTGAGTTCCTGCACCACCCCACAGGATGTATACTAATACAGCCATGACTTTAGTCTTGTCACTCTGGCTCGGCTCTTGGTATGTGACCTGCTCCGCCTTGATCGATGTTGATTTCGACCACACCTCTTTTTCACGCAGATCTTCCTTACATTGTACGCCTTCTCGTCTCCAGCTAAGAGATCCTTTCGCTAACCACCCGATGTTTCTAGTACTCGACCGAAGGCAAGGTCAAAGAGCCAAACCTGGCAGCAGAGGCAGGACAAGGTCTGCTTTCTGCAGTGAGTTCGTACGCCCGAGGAGACATGGGCGGTGTGTTCAAATCCGCGATGGGACTTGTCAAGACGGCGACTGGCAGCGGTCAAAAGGCAGATAAGATCACAAAAGCCACGAGAACAAGTCCCGCTGATGTCGTGCGTACTTCCTGCTCTTGTAATAAGTTTGAACTGATTAATTTTGTCGTGATTTTAGATCTCGTGGAGTGGATGCAAAGATTCACAGACGAGTGCCGATACCCATGAGCAGGGTGA
This sequence comes from Calocybe gambosa, assembly GCA_900068965.1. Classification (NCBI taxonomy): domain Eukaryota; kingdom Fungi; phylum Basidiomycota; class Agaricomycetes; order Agaricales; family Lyophyllaceae; genus Calocybe; species Calocybe gambosa. The sequence goes on along the minus strand of CEMU01569530.1, from coordinate 77,535 downwards.
AGCCACTGGTGCCATGAGCTATGCTTTTATTGCCGTTCTCAGTACGTAGTAATCTTTCAATTTGCTTACAAGATTCTTCCAACTATCCTTGTATAGGCCAGAACAAGCAGCAGAGCTATCAACAATTGCTCAGCAACATACGCGATATCTTGAAGTCCAAATACAGTCAGAAACCGCAACTTTCGAGTTCGCACCCAATGGTATGTGCTTTGCTACCCGTTTCCTAAACTTCATCTGGGCTCATAAACTTGGGTTAGGACACAAACATCTTATTTATCTGCTGAATTCGAGTTTTGAATTTTTAGAAACGAGGGTGTAGTTTTATTCTTGTCATGTTCCTTGCTTGAAGTAGGCATGAAATAGACCCCGGTTTACTGCATTTCGCCAGTCAATAACAACGCAAGCGCTACCAGGGATTATACATTGGCTGTGGTATGCACCGCTCATGGTGACCAAACCCAGTCAACCAGCGACACTACGTAACTTACACTTATCATTCAAATCCTAGTCCGCAACAGTAGAAGAAACGTTCGCCTGGTACCATCCAAAATTGTAAGATACTATGAAGTTGAACAAGAAAGTGCCTTACAAGAAGCTCATTGCCCCAGGCTTGGATTGTGTCACTCATCTCAAAGACTAATTCTCCTCCATTGACGATATCCTCGTGCTTGAGAATTGGAGTCATCACAGGCTTCCCGTTGAGCGTCAATGATTTCACAAATGGCTTCGTGGGAGCGCCTTGAGCAATGATGGTAAGCGTCTTCTTAGTGGTAGTTTTCGACTGTTTTGGAGATGGAAGATTAACAACGATCTTGTCAAAGAACGGCCTGACAAAAGGCAATGAGACAAATACACAAGGAGTAAAGGGACCAGTGCTTACGAGCCAACAACATACTCTCCAGAAACCGGGTTTACCGGATAGAATCCCATGGCGCTGAAGATGTACCAAGAACTCGTCTGTCCACAGTCATCGTTCTATATTATATATATCAACCTGGGTCGAGTCTTAATAGAAAATAGCATCCATACTCCAGAGAGGCCGTTCACAGTGTTGTTATAATTGGCTCGTGCAATCTCACGAACCAACGTCTGAGTCTTGTAGGCCGCGCCTGCCAGAGGATAAAGGTAAGGAATATGATGAGACGGCTAATCGTCGAGTCCAGTCAGAGTGGGAATATTTTATCTCGATTCAATGACAAAGCACCTCATTAGTGTGGACATTGTGCCCTCCGTTGAAATGGTCATCCAAGCTCTTGACGAAACTCTCGTTACCGCCACGCTTCTCAATAAGTCCGGGTATATCATGAACGACGTCGAATGTATATATCCATTTATCGCCTAGAAAAGTCGCGTTTTCAACCACTTATTGCGTTGTGGCGCATGACAAAGGGGAAACGTACCTTCGGTCCAACCGTTGTTTTCCCCTGCCCAGCTTCCATCTGCGTTGCGTGCCTCCATAAACCCAGTATCAGAGTTGAATAAAGTGAATGGTGCTCGAAGTGAGCGTTCGAGTAGGAAAGAGGCTTCTTTCGTCTTGCCTAATGAAGCAGCAAGTTTGTATGCTGCGTAGTCATCATCTGAAAAAAACGATGGTTTCAAATGGCGCGCTTATTCAAAAGAATTAGGACTCACATGCATAGTCAAGGGTTCTTGAGCCGCTTTCTGAATGAATATCATCTGCCACCCAGCCTTTTTCTGCATACACCGTTGACAGTCCAGCACGGGCTTCTGCTTCAACATTCTTCCGGCTTGTCGATTAGATGTCGCATACTAACAAGGAGATATGCCCTCACCTCCTGCCGATCGAAATAGCTAGCGAAGCAAATGACATAGGAAGAAATACTATTCGAACAAGACGAGAACTCACGAAACGGCTGAATCATCTGGGGGTGGGACAGTTGCATCTTTCCAAACAGCTTCCCATGCTAATTCTTTATCAAAGCCCTCTACACCTTTCACGACAGCTTCTGCGATAAGAGAATCGGCATGCGTGCCAACCTGATACAATGGTTACTAGTTGAACAATGACCATGTGAATGAGCCGACCATGATGTTTGTTTCTGCCACCTTTCGTAAGTTTTGTCACGCACGGTATTTTAAAGGCCTTACCAACTAGATTTTTCCACATTGGAAGTCTACCCCCCTGTACAAACAGTTTGATCAGGTACGAGATATACGACGGGAAAGAAAGAAAAACCTGTGTAAAGTCTGCCAGCATGCTCGTGACCATACCTGGCAAACGTTCAGGTGCAAAGAGAATGAGGAACGCCCATTCTGCTCGATATGTGTCCCAGATAGAATATCCGGTATACGATTCTAGCCCGGGACTGCGGTGTACCTGTCCGTCATATCCGGAGTAATATGCATCTTGCTCGTGTTGCTCAGAAGGATACTAATTTCTGCCATTTAGAGAACTTCGTTGATAAACTGCTGACGAGGAGCCGACGACGGACCTGTAATGCATGCGTGACAGCTGTCCAAAAGACTGCCTTTTGTTCCTCAGTTGCACCCTCAATTCCGAGACGATCAAGCTTTTCTGACCATGCATCGCGTGTACGAGATACCGTATTATCGAAATTCGATATGGGTCCGTCAGGGATCTCGTTGTCAATGTTCCGCCGCGCTTGGTCGACTGAGATAAAAGAAGTCCCAACGCGTACGTTGACTACCACTTTTTTGTTTCTGGACGGGAACAACGCATAACCCAAAAGAACGGGACCCTCTCCAGATACGGAACCAGAATGCAGTGTCGCGTTCTGAACAGTGCCATATAATTTGACGTTAGGGTGATCAGCAATATCCTTAACTTCATAGTCAAATCGAGCACAGTAGTAGCCACGGAAATTCGCGGCATGCGGGCGAGTCGAGAGTGGCGTTATAATCGTGTCTTGACGTTCCGAGTTGGAGCCGCATATTTCATGGATGGTAGCTGACGCTGGATTGAGGTGTAGAGTAACTGTGCCGTCCGGGAAGGTAATGTTAGTGGGCGTATGTGTCACGACAGAAGGTCTGGACGACTCTAAGAGAATGTACGGTGTTTCGTCTGTTGTGAAAGTGAATCTAAGATGGCCAACCCTTGATGCTAACAGCCTCATTAAAATCGGTCATCTTAGCTGGATGAACGAGCATACTCGCGGATTGTTCCACCAAGACTTCTCCACCGAGACCATCCTCCAGTACGATTGAGTAGAGGGAGGGAGTAATTTTTTCTGTCTCCCTCTTCATCTTCAAACCACGCTCCTCGAATTTCGTCTTCAGGTCTATCTTGTTCTTTCTTGTGACGCCGGGAACTACAATGACGGGTCCACTTTCTCCCATCCATATAGCCGGTTGTCTCGTGGCCTGGAAACCGTGAAGCGAGTTCGCAGTCCAGTTGTATGGAGTTACAGAGACATAATTTTGGGTAGTCTGGGCAACCCAGCGTGTCATTGCAAAGGGTGGTGCGGTAGATGGTATCATTCCACCAGATCCACCAGGTGAATTTCCCCCATTCCCAATGAGCCTTTATGCACTTCAACGTGCAAGTCGGATTGTCTGTATAACGACTTACAAGTTAACATAATCAAAGGGGTCCTTCTTGGTTATTGAACCTTGTTGTTTGGTAAAGCTAGCGACTGAAAGCAGAAAAAGCACTATCCCGAGGCGAGTGACCATTATGGCCAGGATCGATTCTAGTTCAGCCTGGAAGTGGTGGTGTTGGTTCGGTCTCTAGTCTTTAATACCTTTTATCATGTCCTTGTACATCGGCAAGATGACATATGCGAAGAACGAGTTCTAAATATACTGTGGGCAAACAGCAGAATTTTGGCTAAAATTGAGCATTGACGTTCAAGAGTGTGTTGAACCTTGATTAGATTAGATGAAATTGAAAATAGGTCCATGTGATAAGATCTCAAGATCCCCCTTTCTGCATTGCTCGTCCAAAATCCTTGTAGCGACTTATCTATCCATTTCAAGAGTGTTTCTGAGCAAGTAGATACTGCCATAACTCTGATCTCGTGGTACATGCAGCAATTCCCAGGCAGACACTCAAATGACAGGGCGCCATGAGTTATGCATTCAAAACTTTTCTTAGATCGCACCACCTTTACCCATGACTAGTTTACGAGACAGATCAGAACATCAGAACCTCGGTTCAAAGGCGAGAAGCGCTACATGTAGTTCCTCCCATTCTCAAGCTGCCAATGGTATCTGTCTAGTTCAATTAGAAGGAACACTTCTCTCTTCCAAAGAATATTTTGCATGAGCTAACAGCTCGCAAGTATATTATGTTTTCTGCTTCGCACAGTCTTTAAAGGGACTTAAACTATATATATAGCTATAGCTCAACATGATCCGAGTGAATAGTGTCTGCATCTTTGTATGGAAAGTTGCCATCCTGTCAAGACGATATATTTAACCAGGCCAAAATTGAATGAGAACACCTTACGAGGAGTTCGTTCCCCCACGCCTGAACCGTGTCGCTCATCTCAAATACAATTTCTCCACCATCCGCGATCTCCTCGTGCTTAATAATCGGAACCATCATAGGCCTTCCGTTAACTGTCAATGACTTTATGTATGGCTTCGTAGGAGCGCCTTTGGAAATGATGGTAAGGGTTTTCGTCTTTGGTGGGGTATTAGACCATGGTGGTAAAGGAAGATCGATGGTCATCCTGTCAAAAAAGGGCCTAAAAAAGGAAGCAATAAGGCCTATGTGCTGCGAAAATCTTGTCTCGCTTACGAGCCAACGATATACTCCCCGGAGACCGGGTTGACTGGATAAAAGCCCATGGCGCTGAAAATGTACCACGAACTCATTTGTCCACAGTCTTCGTTCTATATCGCGCGTTAGCCCGAGTTTGATTTTGATTAAAAGAGAACATGTCAATACCCCAGAAAGGCCGGTCGGAGTATTGTTATAGTCGACTCGTGCAATCTCACGAACGTGCATTTGAGTCTTGTAAGCAGCACCGGCTAGAGCATAAAGGTAAGGAATATGGTGGGATGGCTACTCGCACAGTCAGAATTTGTGTCAACCCCATAGGATATAAAGGTCACCTCATTGGTGTGATCGTTGTGTCCCCCATTGAAATGCTCGTCCAGACTGTTGACGAAGCTTTCATTACCCCCCCGTTTTTGAATAAGGCGTGGTATATCGTGAACAACATCGAATGAATATGCCCATTTATCACCTACAAGTATCGTCCAATATGTTAATTGTCACAGTGCCTTGCTAGTAGAACGGTACCTTCAGTCCAGCCGTTATTCTCACCTGCCCAGCTCCCGTCCGCGTTCCGTGCCTCCATGAACCCAGTACCGCGGTTGAATAAGGTAAAAGGCGCTTGCAGTGAACGCTCGAGTAGAAATGAGGATATATCCTCTGACTTTCCTAATGAAACGGCAAGCCTGTATGCTGCGTAATCATCATCTATTGAAGTAGGGATTTATCATCAAGGATCAAGGGCTATCTACAAGCTTGGGCACGTACATGCATAATCGAGAGTTCTCGACGCACTTTCCGAATGAACATCGTCTGCAACCCAGCCTTTGTCTGCGTACTCGGATGACAATCCAGCACGAACTTCATAATCAACGTTCTTACGATCCACTAAATCAACGTCGTATCACGCAAGAGGGCATATACTTACCTCCTCCCGATCAGAGTAGCTAACAAGGCAGATGACGTTAGCAGACACGCCGTGGGCAAGGCCAAAATGAGGAACTAACCAAACGGTTAAATCATCCTTGGGTGGAACTGTGACATCTTTCCAGACTGCCTCCCAAGCTAATTCTTTGTCAAAGCCTTCTACACCCTTGACGACGGCCTCCGCAATAAGTGAATCGGCATGGGTCCCCACCTGGAATAAAGATTACTTATGAGGCTATAAATGACGTACAGACAGACCATGATGTTCGTTTCTATGTAAGTTGTTAGCTTCCATGATAGGGAATGGTTTGCACAGCTTACCAACGATATTTTTCCACATTGGAAGCCAGCCTCCCTGCACGAGCTGCTTGAACAAGGAGGCAGATAGCGGAGCATGTCAAATACCTGTTTAAAATCTGCTAGCATACTCGTGATCATACCCGGTAAACGTTCGGGCGCAAAGAGGATCAGAAACGCCCATTCTGCCCGATACGTATCCCAAATAGAATACCCAGTATACGACTCGAGCCTAGGGCCACGGTGTACTTTACCGTCATATCCCGAGTAGTAAGCGTCTTGCTCGTGTTGCTCGGAGGGGTACTGGGGTAATCAATAAGTAACAATAAAAGTTGTGGGACAGAAAGGAGTATAATACCTGCAGTGCATGTGTGACGGCTGTCCAAAAAATCTCCTTTTGCTCCTGACTTGCACCCTCAATCTTAAAACGGTCGAGCTTTTCTGACCATGTTTTACGTATACGAGCTGCTGTGTGCTCAAGCGTCCGCTTCGGTCCGTCAGGTATTTCTTGATCGATGTTTTGCCGCGCTTGGTCGACAGATATGAAAGAAGTCCCAACGCGTACGCTGACTATCACTTTATTCTTGCGAGACGGGAACAGTGTGTAACCAGCTAACAGAGAACCCTCGCCGGAAGTAGAACCAGGATGGATGGTCGCATTCTGGACAACGCCGTACAGCTTGACGTTAGGATCCTCAGTGATGCCATGGGCTTCATAATCAAACCGAGCACAATAGTAGCCATTAAAATCTTTCACATATGGGAGAGTCGAGGTTGGTGTGATGATTGAGTCTTGGCGTTCTGAGTTGGAGCCACAGATTTCGCGAATAGCAGATGAAGCTTGGTCGACATGCAAACTGACTGTGCCATGCGGAAATGTGATGTTCGTAGGGGTTGATGTCAGTACTGAAGGTCTTGATGACTCTAAAAGAATGTATGGTGTCTCGTCTGTTGTGAACGTGAATCTCAGATGGCCAACTCTTGATGCTGGAATTCAGTAATCAGTATTTATCCATTGATTTAAAAATAACAGAGCACACTTGCGGATTGTTCAACAAGGATTTCTCCACCTAAACCATCTTCTAACACGATCGAATAATACGACGGAGAGATCTTTTCCGTGTCTTTCCGCATCTTCAACCCACGCTCCTCAAATCTGGACTTCACGTCAACCTTGCCTTTCCTCGTGACACCGGGCACTACAACGACGGGCCCACTTTCTCCCATCCAGATAGCAGGCTGCCTTGTAGCCTGGAACCCATGAATTGTGCTCGCAGTCCAGTTGTAGGGCGTGACAGAGACATAATTTTGATGCGTCTGAGCGACCCAGCGTGTCATTGCAAAAGGAGGTGCAGTAGATGGTATCATTCCACCAGATCCATTGGGTGTATCCCCGCCATTCCCGATAAGTCTTGTTTATGATTCTTGAATGCGTGAGTGAAGAAGGCATTCATGGCCACTTACAAATTGACATACTCAAAAGCGTCTTTTTTTCTTACCGAGTCTTGCTTTGCGACGCTTGCAATCACTAGAATGAAGCAGACTAGTTGGAGGTTGGCAAACATGACCCGGACAGAACAAAGTAGACTTTGGTATAGGATTACGTCATTCGAATGTGCGCACAGTATTCTAAACACATTAGGCTGGATTTACGCATATACTTCATGCTGGGTGCCATACTCTAGTCTTCAATACGCATATCCCTGAACCCTTAGGGACATGAAACGCTGATTATCCTACCATGGTAGGATGCCCCAAACGGAATCCGTTCAACATCGATGGTGGTCTTGCCACTAGTCACATCTTCATATTTCTCGTAATCGTCGCCGTTCTTGTCCCTTCGGATACCAGAGACTTTGTTGCCTGTGTCGAATTCAAGCATTAGGGTGGACAAGCGTCTTTCGTATACACAGCCCGAATCAAGCCCAACCGACCAACGTTTAAGGTCTAGTCCACGGCTGGCTGAATGGCCATATATGACCGTAGCAGGATAACAAGGTAGAGACCCGTCTTTCGAGATGGTGCCTACAGTGTTGTTGAACCCTGTACAGTGTTGCATATCATGTTGCCACAACGTGGACCACGGTTGGCCATCGTTCTTCCTGAACCGACACATGGTGTTGAGCGATACTGGTGGAAGTTGTGAGAGGCAGCGCACCTGGTAACTTTGCCCCTGACAACACCCCGAATGTTGAGATTGTTGTATGGAACCACGTTCTGAGGGACTTGTATAAGGATAGAAAGCTCCTGAAGAGTCCGGAGCTCCATTTCTTTCTCATGACTTGTCGACTTTCTACCCTCCGGAATTTGGGGGACGCGTGTGAGCGGTTGCCTCGGGCTGTTATAAGGGTGCTCCGGATCAGAGGGAAGGATGCCGGCATGTACAATGTATGTATGAGCAGTCGGGACGTGGATGATGACTGGTAGGTGGAGTAGATATTCGTATTGCTCGTTGCTCATAGCTTGTGCAATAGTAAAATGGTCGCCGAAAACCTCCCACCCTCGCGGAATCAACCTCCACCACTTTTTGTCCTTCCCGCGCGTATCCTTCCCAATCCAAGCGTCATTGCCGGGCATGCCAACCGCCTTCCACTGAACAAGAACACGATCAAGCCAGCGACGTCCACCGGGTTGTTTCCGGATCCACACCATCCAGGCACGCCATTCGATAACTTTTTGATCATGATTTCCCCGTACCCCAGTAATGTTGCGGGACGTCATGAATTCGAGGACCTTCATTGAACCATTGTGTGAGCCTTTGGTAAGGATGTCACCCACGTGGATGAGCACATCTGAAGAAGGGTTGTATAAAACCTTGTTTAAAAGTTTACTGTGAAGCGAATACTCAGCGAACAGAGTTATGCACGCCGAAAAGTTGATATGCACGTGAGAGATACGTTCATGCCATGAATATCGCCTACAACAAATATACGTCGCTTGGGGTCATCTGTTTTGAGTTAGGGGTTGTATAATACGCAGGCTAAGAAGGGGATCAACCTGTAGGAAATGCATGAGGGGGGAGCGTTTGCAATTCAGGGAAGTGACTGAAATCAGGGAAGCCTGAAAGACGCTGTCAGATAAGTGCAGTGCAATCACGGTAAGCGCCCAACTGACGTGGTCTGTTTGACATGAAAGAAACATGATCATCGAAAGTATGTGAAAGGCCGCTAGAGAAGAAAAAGACGACAAAGAGCGTTACTACTGCGTATGCGCAAAGTTGGCGAACTGGAAGATTGAGCATCGCAAGATGCCTGCCCTACCATGACATCCGGAATATAGAGCAGAGTTATTATTATTATTATTTATTTATTTACACAAGTAAACCAACCCATACAGCGCCACATATTATTCTGTAAACGCGCTTAAACTTTTTTTTTTTTCTTTTGAGCAATATAAGCCTCGATCAGGTTTTTTTTGGTCTCAGATACCTCTTGATCATGAGTACACTCAACTTATAGATGCAGGACGTGACAAGTACTAGTACCATTATTATTTTTTGGATAACATAAGCGAGGTAAACAAGGGAACAAACAAACCCAGACAGCGCCACATCATCGTGATGTTGTTCATTCTACGAGCCTTTTCTCGAGCACGTTCGACTCTCAATCACCGTCTTATATCTAATGCTCCGCTAAGGCCGAAAACTCTTTGGAACCTTCCCCCTGTCTCTATCTACACACCAACTCGTTGGGTCGCTTCTACCGTTTCGGACCCACCACGTGTCTCCTTTGCCGCTGTAAGCTTTGCTACCTCAGCAAGTCGATTTCTACTTGAAAACAATCCTTGTAGCCATCTAATCACCGCGAATTCCTTGTCTCCTGTGCAGAGGAGGCCTGGCCACCACCCCCTTCTATACCCTCGGGCTGGAGTTGTGTTTGGAAGAACTGGCCTTATCTTATGACGCTTTATTGGCCCTCACCATACTATTTGATGCTTCTCCAGATTGAGATGATTGTCAACATACGCCATCGTATCTTTGGTGAGACACGGCCCTTACTATACTCGAATCGGCTAGGAGCCGTCATATTTACGCTCGTTGCATCACCAACTGAGTTCTTCTTCCTCGATATCGTAAAAACAACGTTGTACCGTATAGGGGGTGTGAAAAACGAGCCGGAAATGACGCAGCTTGTCAGACAGGGTGACGAGGCACTTGAGGGGCAGCTGCATGTCGTGCCACCAGATGAGGAAGGCGAAAAGGCACTGGGTATGATACTCGAAAGAGACCCGAATGTTATTCCTGTGCTCGCCAAAAAATTTCTGCCATATGAGCCCACCCCAACCGAGCCGTGGGAGGAGCTTGAAAATTTGCAAGTGAAAGAGAGGGACAACCAAGGGGAACAGGAACAGGCCGAGAATGGAAAAGGTGGATAGAATCAACTGTGAGTTCACGCTTTTACGGGATCGCTGTCCTTCTATGTTTTCCAAGGTTGCCGATACATATCATCTCTAGACCCACTATCAACTGTATACGACCCATAATACAAGCTCATTCCGCGGCCGTCAGGGTGTATTTAGATAATAAGGAGAACTTACCCGAGCAAGCACATCACCGTCCTTTTGATACTCAAGTGCAAATCACGAGGTAACTCAAAAGGTACTCGTTACGGTATATCTTATTAGAATGCCGAACATGACCCACGCGCTTCCATCATACACGCCAAGTGCCAACTTGTGGGGAACCCCTCGTTTGAGATCGTCATCGTTCATTTTGCTGCTATCGCAGTGTACCGAAATCAAGACGTCTGAGTAGTTCGAAGAGAAACTTTTAAACAGGACCACTGCTAAGCTAGTGATCTGCTAAACAGCACTTCAGCTGCGATTAGAACCGGTACTTGTCATGTTGATTAGAATCAAGAAACCCGCCAGCCGTCACGAACACTCATTATACTTGGCGTGGTGAGTCTTGGAGTGGTAAGGATCTTCTATTGTAATACATATGGATATTATGTCATCAGCAACTGCAGATGATTGACACACCGCGACGAATTCCACATCTAAATAATCGAACATGTTGCCTCATACATTGAGCCCACAAAAATGTATGCCGCCCACAATAGGGCATATGCACCACGAGCAACCGCGTGTTAGACTTGACCCGTGAGTCATTACAAGCTCGGGGCATACATACTACTTGGTAGCGCTGGAGGCATTATGACAGGTGACGGACCTTCGCATGTTCATCATAGGTGTGAATGCACATACCCATCCGAGTTGACAGATCGTCAGATGCCACCCTACTGAATAAATAAATGCTTCATCCGATCAGGGCTAAATGCGCCGCTACCTCTTCCTCCCGAGATGGCGCCCTCTCGTCACCTACTACAGTATTACTCGATTATGTGCGAATCTTTTCTTCTTGGTATGTAAATGCTATCGATACATTGAGACTAGACTGAAGCATCGTTCTAGGAGTATATGCCGTTTTAGTACTGTTCATATGTTGGATCATTAAGTGCACACTCTGAACAAACCATTTGATAGTAACTTAGGAGCTTACGAGTGCAAATTCTTCTCTAATAGGACTCGGCGTCGCTATATGCCCAAAACTCACAAAGTCTTGTTTGGCGCCTCCATTTCAATGTGGTTCATTGCGGCTGCCCATTTCGCGCTCCTGATGCAAGAGGCTACCACTGGGGTTGTCCGACCCATCCGTCCCGTTGGCCAGGCTGTCATTTGGCTCACTATCTTTCAGGTATAAGCCAATTCTGACTTGTCATTCCGAAGCCACCACTAAACATTAGTGGCAAACAGATTGTGATTTCAGACCTCATTCTAATATGGAGGTAACTTTGCCTTTACAGTGTGACTGCCAGCGAGAACCCTCATTACAAAGTATTCGCATCTTAGAGTCTGGATCGTTTGGAACCGCAGGTATCTGGTTGCACTTGTTCCGCTATGCCTCATGATGGCTTCCACAGGTTTGCACTATCTAGTTCACCCCTCAGAGTGCGCATGGTTATTTAGGAGCTCTCGCCAACAGGGTTTATTATCGAACTATCTATCTCACCAGAAGACCACGATTTCTTTTTTTCAACTATTCCAGTCGTCCTCATTGTTGCAAATACTTCTCTATGTACTCTCCTTATTGCAGGAAGAATTTGGTGAGGATATCATCTGATCAGATTTTTGATGGCTGACCAGTAACCTTGAGGTACTTGCGATCTGGGTTGCTAAATGTCGTAGGTGGTACCATAGCAGCAAAACCAGCTCGATCAACCACAAACGCGGTTGTCTTGCTGATAGAGTCAGGGACCTTCTATGCTACATCACAGGTGAACCTGGCCTCAATTACCTACCTTCACTGACCCTCGTCCAAGCTCATAAACCTCGTCCTTTACTATGTTAAAAGCAATGGACTCTCTGTCATGCTCAATCTCGAGATGCCACTCATAGTACGTGTACATCGCTGGCGTATTTCTACTCAAGAGACATAACATAACCAAACTAGGGCATTATTCCCACTCTAATAATCGTGCTGGTGCACTTTCGTATGGTATATGGGGATGAGGAGGTGTCAACCTCCGACGCAAGGATAAGATTCCACGCTCCGACAAGCATAACACTGGATACCATCCTATACGAAGGCACTACATTGGATTCAACCACTATGTCGTCGAAAGGCAATCAAGTGGATGCGGAGTTGAACCAACATCATAATAATTCGAATTCAGTCTAACATGGTTCTACCAAACAGACTCATACTTTTATCGCGACAGCGCGTTGCTAGAGTATACGGGCTTTGGGGGAGTAAAGGTATGGGTTGATCACTTATATTGCGCACTCGACGTATCGGCATAGTGTACTCAACATGTGGTGACAACCTCTATTATCTGTTATGGAACTCTTAAGAACCAAGCAACAAAACCGAGCTTCATAGTTCTTCTAACTCCGCCCATCTAACATCCTCGTCGGGCAGTTGCTCACTATACCACTTCCAAGCGTTCTTTTCAACGAATTCTTCAAAAGACCATAGATCCGGCTCCAACCTTTGACGAATGAGATAAACATACGTTTCGGCCCTGATCGGTGGCGCAAGGTCAGCCATGATGGGCAGGGCTGGCGGTTTCGGCGGGATCAGACGCTCATCATTGATCGCATAGTCGGAAAGTTTAACTTGAGGTGCTAGAGGATGAACTTCGACTGTCCTTCTGGTATATTCCTAAATCCTAGATCAGATTATGCTTGGAAGGATGCAGGTTTGCCCTCACGGATCCCTCAAATGTGTCTAAAATTTTCAGATCTTGCTCAGAGAGTCCATCTACAAGGCTTCCTCTGACCGATTTTTCCTCTAATGCTAATTCGTGGTTACTTTGTATTTGGCCTTGTTCGTATGGGATGATCCCAGGGTATTCTGCTTTCTACGACATAACTCATGGTATCATGCAGCTGAAGCCAATAATTACCTTCACTTTGTGCCGGGTATAATTCTGCGAAAGCGGTATACATTGTTAATTACAGGATTAGCTAAAGAAAGTACTAGCCTACCAACAGAACAGCTGAGCAAATCTCTAACTGATTCCCACCATGCCCGATTACTCGTTGGAGGACCTTAGGGTGCATAAGTGTACCATAAAAGAATGCGCAAACCATTATTGCTGGGAGGTAGAATGGTAGATAGCTCAAAAGATCGATAAGGGCGTTATGTAATGCGGTAAATGATCAAC
>CEMU01569530.1:39706-52943 GCA_900068965.1 Calocybe gambosa | reverse complement strand
CTGGAGAAACTTGAGCTAGCACTGCTTAGCTCTCCGAATGAAGACGGTGGCACAAGTGAAGGGCTTGGGCCAGGGCCTGCTTCGACCAAGCAAAACTGAAGATATACTGCGACAAGAGACACAAGAGTCGGCGGCATAACGCCTGTTCTGGCACAGGTGTGTGCAGCGAAGCTCAAAGCTTTGTTCTATTTATAAGTCTGGACCAACAGTTGTCAACAAAGCCAGTCAATTTCGTTGTAACCAAAAAAAGAATATGAAAAAGACGGTAGGAGTGGGGCGTAATTCGAGTGTAATACAACTACTAGTGCACAGACGTTCATTAAGTTATTCAAGAAAGCAAGTAACAATGACAACAAAATATACAGTAAAAACTACTCCTCTAAGCGAGTGAGAGAGTGTTAGCTTTCAAACGCGAGAGTGCCAACTGACGTTCCGCCTCCCACCGGGCCAACTCATCTTTTAGATGCTTGACCCGCATCTCGTTTACCGGATGACTGTGGCCAGACCCCATTATGCGCCGGGCGAGTATGGAGTCTGACTTCGCCTCGGGGTCCGTCCTAGAACATTCGGTCACATCTCCCGAGCGCACTTGCCAGAATTTCACAGCATCTCGAGCGTCAAATCCAGCATGAGCTAATAATCTAACATGGAAATTTCAACCATATGACTAATGCGTGGAGGTTTTATTGACGGACCGTGCAGAAACGATGTCAGCCTCAATCTCCTGCTTCATGTTCGTGCAATATTCGCCAACTTTGATCAACTCGCCAGATCCTACAGTACCGAGCTGGGCCACGGCATCATTCACAAATGGACCCAAAAGCATTGTTAAAGGGAATATAAGGACTCTGAGGATGTCCGTTAGCATGGAGATAGTCCCCGGGATGATGACAGTTGCCGAAGAGAGCGATTCCAAATGGTGTGATAAAACGAGATGTGACAGCTCATGGGCTAGGAGAATAGCAAGTTCAGTGTTTTGCTCTGGCGTAGGTGTAGGGTGGGAGGGAGATGAAGAGGAAAAGAAAAAATTCCAGAAAACCCGAGACCATGTCAACTTTTCTTCTGCAGGAACTGTAGGCGCAGAAGGTGTTGCCCTGGAGAGAACATCATTGAGAAAGCCGGAATAAATGACAATTCCACCACCCCCATCGGGACCAAAACCATACGAAAATGCGTTTGAAGCATCAGGTCTGTCAACTAATAGTAAAGAATATGGTGGCCCAGATATCGAGTGAGGCATAGGTTGTTGTTTACGTTGGCCATGATAGACGGCCTCACAAACACGTCGAATATACTCGGAAGCGCGGGGACGGGGGCGTAATGGATATGAAGTAGGTGGTGGCATAGGCGGATGATCTTGTGTTTCATCCAACCATTGAGGATATATCTCGGGTTCGTTCGTTAAAATGGGAATCGTCGCCTCTAACCTCCTCAGTGTCGCGGAGACCCATGTATACCTCCAGTCCGTACTCGGGATGATCTTTGGAGGCCCTTCGTGCGAAAGGATTTCACCTACAGCTCGGTACCAGCCAGGGCCTGCAAGTTGCTTCGCAATCTCCTCTTCTTCTTCTGGAGAAAGGATTATCATCCTCCACCTCAATAGGCAATTAGATAAAGATCTAAGCTAGAACCGGATTTATTGTAGCTTACCTTCCTGTCAGAGGCGTTTTTTCTAGACTGGCTACTATCGTTGCCCAGAACAACGTCATAGGAACAAGGAGGAGCCCATATAGAAGTACTTTACGATTTCTAATCTGCTTGAGTGCTCGATCCTTCGCTTCGTCGGATTTTGGTATCCCGTGTAGAGCAGCGTACTTGATTTTCTTTTTCGATTTTGCGTTTGAAATAAGTATGACTGGCATGAAAGTGAGAACGATCCGTGCAGCCGTTCGCACCAACTCTAGTGACGTCGAAGCCTAGCCGCAATGCCGCATGTCAGGAGACTTATACCACAGAATGATTGGCGTGGACTAACCTTTAACATTGCAGCGAACAATGGAATTAGGGGCCCGCCATTTCTAGGAGATGTCGAATGGAAGGAGGCCACTGCTATTCTTGGACCCAGAGCCGAGATAGTCAATGGTGACGAGTAACATACAGGTCTTGACCTGAGCCTAGGCGCAGAGGCGAGAAGCGAGCGAATGGGTATGCTCTTGCGCAAAAGATGGCGCGACATTGCACATTGTCGGTCACGAATCAAGCTGTTTTGACTCAAATTTTTGCTTCTGCGTCTGACTTCTATCGAACCGTTTTTCCGCAGCCGAACACGTAAATCATCATCATCAACATCATCAACATCAGCGCAGTACTGTACTGTATTGTTACACATGAGAGCTATTCCTCGCTAATTAGATAGAAATAAAGGATGCTTCGTTGTAAAGCATCCCAGAAACTTCCAGCCCCTTGGATAGACCTTCAGCGGCTGTCTCAGGGCCAGAGATTGATAGTGTCGCTGGATTGAACCACTACACCGAGTCCAAATGAGTCAGGGCGCCGAACGACAGCCTGAGAAGTAGTAAAACTAGGTACTCACCTGGTAGATGTATGGCTTAGTACCAGCCACATAGTTGACGGCCATCTTTATTACACGTGGTATCTCAGCAAGTACGTCCACCTTCTCGATGAGTCCTTTGGGATTCTCAAGATCCCCAAAATCGACCTCCAGATCCGCCTTAATAGTTCCTGGGGCATCTCCAACAACAGATTGACCTCGCCACTCGAAAAGGATCTGCCTAGGCTGGTCATAGCTCGTGTGAGGATCATGTACACCGTTCTTATGTGTGGTCCTTGATATAACACCGTCATTCAAGGGTTCTTCATCAGGCCACTTGGTCTCAGCAGTTACAGCAAGGAGCTTTCCACCAACGACCAATGACCCAACGTTTACCCACACGCCCCCAGATCCTGAGCCCTTCCGCCCATGCGTAGCGCATGTCTTAAATTCCATCTGAATTGCGGATACACCTCCATGCTGCTCGCTTTGGAAATTGCAGAAATTCCATGCGGCAGCGAGGAGATTCGGGCGCATGCCTTGAATTGCGTGCACCATCATCCCAGGACCTTCATAAGTCGAAGCTTTACCAGCGTGGATGATGTGACCCGATGCTCGGACATAAGGCCAGAACCTATGGATCGCATAACCCTCTGCTTTCTCAGGGTCTGGTCCAAAATACGTGTATCCTCCTCTAGGACCCTTGCCGACTTTCCATCCTGGAACGGCTTTGGGGCGATTGATATCGAAAGAGAGCTGGAGGTCAGCAGCAAGATTTGCACGGACGGTGTAAGATTCTGGATGATCGGAACCGGGGGCTTGTTTGTAGGTGATCGAGAACTCATCGGCCTTGCTTGATCGCTTGTCGAGGCCAGGAGGGGGAGTTACAAAATTGTTAACGTTGACGGATTTCCAGAGCATCTGCTTGGTTTTCGGGTCATAGAATTTAAACGTAAACTGGATGGTCGGGTACCATAGTCTATAAAACCAGTCAATTTATGCCGATCTTATAGCGACGAGACAAATCAGCCTTCACCCAACAGCAGAGTGAATAACTTGAAACATGATCGACGTTCCATCATCAGCAGTAACATAGTACGTCTGTGTTTCGGTGACGAAACCCCCGGCGCATAGCCATTCTGTGTCTTTGGGCTCGAGCTCTCCGAACAGTTCTTTGTCTTTGAATGCTTCGGAAACTGGATGCAAGTTAGGGGCAGTTGGATCGACTGGTGGTGCAGTCCTTAGACGATGCACGTTAGATACAAACTAAACTGCACTGCACTACAACTCACGAGAAGATGGAAGAGAACATGGTGGTTATAGTTAGAGGATTGCACTTGCTTGGAATGGTCGTGTTCCTAGTGATGATCGTCTGACACAACTATAGGAGGTTGAAACACAGCGTCAGGGTCCTTCATCTATTTATGTATCTAATATTAATCCGAATTACTGCGCAGACGTTTACGCTTGGGTGGTAACTGAGTATCACTGGGTAGAGCATCAGAATGGCTAGCTAGCAGATCAGGCGACCATGAACGCTCAGATCCGTCATACGGTGCTTGAGAATACGAAGAAAAACTATGCCCCGTGATTTGACTAACAGGCTCCTGTGTTGCTTCCCGGAAGGAGTTGTCTCGGCGGGGGTCGGTAGAGAAAGAGCTCACGGGGGGAGACGAATTACCAGCATTGGCATCGTATGCCCACGAGAAATCGTCATCATTTTCCGTTTCGTCAGTTTTCTGCCCGTCATCAAGATAGGTGTCTGCATTCTCTGCCGCATCTCCTGACGGAAGCAGCTTCTCAAATTTCATGGTTCCATTCTCTAAGCACTCTTTCAATATCTTGTTTTGCCCAGCCTTCAGCGAAGACGGATTCTGTGCTGGAATAGACGGAGGCCAGCCAACCAGTCGAACACCGTACACGTCTAACCGCTCGGGGTTTGTCCACTTCATCTCAGCCTTTCGGACCCCACTTGCTGACCTGCAAGAATGAGAAAGGAGGTGAGCGATCTATTCCAAGGTACAGGAACATACCCACCTCAATGCCTTCCTCACGCCTGCGTATAGATCGTTTTTAAGTGATCGCGCAGGAGCAAGCTTAGCCGATGCTAAAGAAGTGTGTGTTGAAGTAGTTTCTTCATTGTTCTGCGAGGACGAGCTATAGGACTCTAGGTGGCGTACGCAATATGTTTTGAATGCTTTTGCGCCGGCATCACTGCCACCTCTCAAACCGCGCCAAAACTCCCGACCAACAACAGGGCCTCCAAGGAAACCCATGTCAGAGGGGTTGCTGGGATCCACAGCAAGTAAAAACGACTGAACGCCTGAAACCTCGCAGAGAGACTCCAGCATACGTGAAGTGTCATAGAGTACAGCTCGCACTGGAAACAAACTTCGTATTACAACGAGGTTTTCATTCTTTGAGCACTCCACCTCTGGATGCGGTGTCAGCTCTGACACCAGAATCATCGCCTGTGTGGGGTTGAAAGAGATATTTGCAGTGCCATTCTGCAACTTGTTGTCGTGTCTGGGGCCTGAAATAAGAACAGGCAAGCACTGGAGGATTTCTGTCCCGCACCTCGTCGAATGGACGGTATTCTCTCTCTGAAAAAGCCCTGATGTCAGCCAGACATTTGTCCATGAATGTATCCAATCGTTCTAAAAAGAGACCATCTGGAGGCCCTGGAGCCCGCGTACTGAATTCATGCATTTCTTTCGGTAATAGAGACAGTGCAGTCTCTTGGATGCTGGTAGTGTCCTGGAGAATTTGAACTTAAACGCGACAGATAAAATTGTATACACGTGATCACGAAAATTACTGTACTAAACTATTTCAATCTCTGCGAGCTCCATGGGTCGGACGAGGACTAAGAAAAAAGCTGCTTCAAAAGCTGCATCCCTCCCTGTCCGAAACGCAGAACAACACTCAAAGCCATCTATAAAATCTCTGCTGGAAAAGGCCCAGTCTCTCATTGTAGAATGTGACTATGATCTCGCTCAGCAATTTATCAAACGAATTCTAGACCAAGAGCCATCTAACGCCGAGGCTAGAGAAATGTCTGGCATCGTTTTTCTCGAGACGGGGGATATAAATGCCGCAAGAGAGGTGTGGCAAATAATCTTTCATATAGGAATGATCTGATATTGCAAAGGCCTTTCTCTCACTGGTTCCTCCTAGTACAGATGCCCCATCACCACCGCCGCCTGCAGCCTACTTGTATCTTGCACAGCTCAATGACGGAGATCCACGATTGGCATTGCAGCTCTACCAATCTGCGATAGACATCCTCTCTGTGCAGCTGAAAGGCAAAGAGCGCGCAACGGACGACATTAAAACAAGTGACGAAGAAGAGCTCAGGACAAATATTGTCAGAGCCCTTGTGGGGCAAGTAGAATTGTGGATGGATCCATCATATGATCTATGGTGATATTTAGTCATTTCCGTCTCAATGTGACAAGCTGACTCGCGTCCTGATAAATCAGTTTCGAGCCAGATGCAGACAAGACATGTGAAGGTCTCATCGAACAAGCATTGCAAGTGGACCCTGGAAATGCCGAGGCCTTGCAGGCTCTTGCCTCCGTGCGGATGTCACAACAACGACCTGAGGAAGCAAAAGAATGCCTAGAAAGGGTTTGGTCGATGTGGAAAGACTTGGACTTGGGTAACAATCACTACTCAAACACCGTTTCCCCCCATTTGCTGATGGTCTTATAAGACGATTCAA
The DNA here is from genome assembly GCA_900068965.1 of Calocybe gambosa. Lineage (NCBI taxonomy): Eukaryota > Fungi > Basidiomycota > Agaricomycetes > Agaricales > Lyophyllaceae > Calocybe > Calocybe gambosa. Next base: position 46,728 of record CEMU01569530.1, on the reverse strand, counting down.
ATCTTCCTCCCATACCGACACGGTTGGCTCTCGTTAAACTTTTTCTAGAATTGTCACTCTGCGATTCCGCCTTGCTAGTCCTCCAGGGCATCATGGCATCAGACGATCAAGACGTGGAGGCATGGTATCTTGAAGGATGGTGTTTTTTTATGATGTCAGAACAGGCAACAGAAAAGGGCGGGACGCTTGATGAGCTCACTTGGCAAGAGCTCGCCCAGGATGCAAGAGATTGCCTAGAGACGTGTCGGGTAGTACGTCCGATATCTCTTTTCCCTTTGGCTGGTCTACACCGACAAATCTTTCTAGTTGCATACAAACCAGCAACACCCGGACAAGCCGTTGTTGGAACACGTTGGAGCGCTAATCACAAAATTGGAAGGTCTGGGTGTCGTGCCCTCACCTATAGACCCAGAGAATGAGAATGAGGACGGATGGGAAGATAGCGAAGATACTGAAGATGATGATGGGGATATCCAGATGGAGTAACGCCCATTTAACGTTAAACGTGTACATTCTTTTGTTAACGTCCAAAGGGAGCGTCGTGCCCTTTGCTTTGTTTGTCCTTTGCCACGACCCTGCCACGAGAGTCGCCATGAGAAGTCTAATAAGTTAAGCGAAATGAATCACTGATCTCCTGTTTTATTTTACATACTTGGTCTTCCCTTTCTATTTTCCTTCTTTAATACCTTCGCAATGGCAAAATTGCGTCGCGAAACACCCGATACCATGGCCTCCACCACACCACACACAAAACCACTTCGAATTGTGGCATCTGGCACTCTGTTCCTTACGCATACTCTGTCTATGCCTTCTCATCCCTCTCCCTCTTCGGTTGTCCGTGCTCACTCGGTTGAAAAATCAAGAGGTGGCTCAGCTAACATGGTGAGAACATAATTTATCAATCGAGTATCTCGGTCTGATTGTTTCAAGCTTCTGTCTCTTTTGGCGCAGTTTCCCTTTGTAGAGGCCGTCCTCGTTGCTCCTTTAAGCGGAAATGAGGAAGGTCGGATGATCCTGAGGGATCTAGCAAAAGAGGGGGTCATCACGCGCTATTGCAAAGTCTGGCATGCCGCTAGCGTACCGAGCGCATGGGTATTGCATTCATGTAGGTTTCTCAATTCAACAGTGGCAGTGTTTGTAAAAGAAAAATTGGTGTAGCGGATACCGACACGCGTACTGTCATAAACCACAACCCTCTACCGGATGTAACTCATGAAGAATTTGTGTCGCTGTTGGGACCTTTACTCGCCCCAGAGAATTACCTACAAACATCTCCGCCCATTACCCCACCTGCCTCCCTTCACCAGACGATACAGTCACCCCATCCCACAAGTTCAAGTCCAAGACCTTCACAATCTAGTCCTCACTCTCCGCTACCTCTGCTGAACCCGAATAGTCCCGCCCCTTTTGACTGGCTTCATTTTGAAGGAAGGTCCGTCAAGACGACGCTCAGCAATATTACTGGATTGGATGGCCTCGCAAAAGAAAGGAAATGGAGAAGCCACTGCGTATTTAGTGTCGACGTGGGTAGGAAAGGTAGACAAGGCGTAGAAGCAGTACGCAAATTCTTTTATCTACATCGTCCAACGTCCAAGCACTAATTTATTGAATAGCTAATACCACATGCAGATATCATTTTCCTCAACCAATATTACGCAGAAGCAAGTTCTCCGCATTATGCTACAACCCCACGCGCCTTTCTGCTATCCTTTACGAGCATTGCACCCCCACACGCTTTACTTGTCGCTCACTGGGGCAAAGATGGAGCTGCCGTGTTATCTATGCCAACAAAGGAGTACTTTCAAAGTTCTGGCTGGGTAGAAGAGCGACCCAGTTCTTCAACTCAGCTGGCTGGCAATGACACCCGCGGAAAAACAAGGACCCCAACCGAAAACCTGTCTGTAAGAAGTGGTAGCGATTTTTGGGCTGGGGTGCACGGGCATACTCCAACCTCCAGCACGTTCTTCTCGGCGGGACATATATCAGAGCTAGGTAACGATAGCATGAGCCATACAGTCTCTCCTGCTGCCAGCAAGCGCGGTCCGACCGGTGGGCACGATGACGACAACGATTCTCAGAATACGGAGGTACCGGGTGTTGACGAAAGCGACGGTGTCATTGATGAACTCGGGGCTCATGATGCTTTCGTCGCTGGAATAATATATGCTTTAAGTAGACGCATCGTTCCTGGAGCTCCATATACCCCTTCTTGGACGGGAGAAGATTCAAGCATGCACTCTCGCCAATCAGAACGCGGAAGATGGCGGTTAGACGAGTGCCTTCGGTGAGTGTGGTAGGCTCGCTCGCACAAATCTGCTTACTGACGAATCTGCCAAGATTTGCGACCGAGCTTGCAGGGAGGAAAGCGCGTCGTAAAAATTGGGATGGTTTGGCCGACGAGATGATGAAGGCGGGCTGGTTTGACAATTGATCATGAACAGTATTATCTCAAAGTAGAATTATATAGCCCTATATAATGTATGTCACCTCTTTAGTGCACGATCTGCTGCATCAGAGCAAATTCACATTTCAAGGCAGTATAAAGGCAGTATACTAGATAGGCTAAGCTTGGAATGAGTTTGTATTTCAATAGCGTTAAATGAGGTCCAGATAGTATTGCACAACTCTTATTTACTGCCATCAAACCTTCATCTCCTGAGCAATTTTATGCCAGAACGCACATCTCGCCGCCTGATCACCTGCCAGTGTCTCAAATTTAACATTTCCAGGGTGAAGAAGAAGCCTGGGACTTCCGTTGGACGTAACGGAGGCCTGAAAGCTACCATATACCTTTCACCATATTGACGGAATGACAGTTTACTCACCTTCCACGAATGTATAGAGCTGTCCACAGAGGATGGCTTTCCATCCGCGACAAAACTAGTCCAATACTCGCGCATGGCCGTGAAGAGAGCTTTATTGTCCTGATCAGACGGCGGAGGCGAAAAGAACGCAGCAAGTTCCACCCCATGATTAGAGCCGAGTATCGGATTGTCGTAGCTAATTGAGTGCCTCAGTAAAATCACCTAAAGAACAGTAATGAAGCCATACTGATATTGATACCCAGAACGCCGTTGGTCGAAGGCAGCACCAGTGATAAGCGAAGCGGTACATATATATCGCGCTTCGCCGTACATTTGCTGACCTTGAAGACTAAATGTCCCATAATCACCTAAAGGGTAAAATTCTGCGACTGCACGGTCGAATGAGGCCCGCGTGAGGCCCGCCCACTGGCCGCGGAGGAAATTGTAAACGGTCGTTTGGGTTGCGTTCGGCATCGATGTATTGGCAAGCTGGTCCGGTAAAGATGCTGACCAGTTGGCACCGTCATTAGTGTTTGCACTGGATTGCGCTCAACCACAAAAGAAACTAGTAAAAGCGTAGAATAACTACCCAAAGAGGACGGGAACATGGGCAAATGCACCCTTCGTGAAAGCTCTCACTGGTCGTTCTCGAAGGAATGTGCCATCCAGGATGGGTGCAAAGGTAAAGAGCGTTGACGTGCGAGTTGCAATAGTTTGACTACCCGCCAGGGTAAGCTTTTGTCCACTAGTGGATCTTAAACACTTCATTGTCCCTCCACCTTTATCCCGGCATCCACTGGAAGGATGTCAGTGATACTACATGACAAGATCATAAACTTACGCGAAAGTAGAAAACTGGTCAAATAGTTCCTCGACGAAGGCGTCATCGAAGGACGGGAGAAAACTCAAAGAGGGGCTGTCACCCATTGCTGCCTGAAAGAGTCCGCCGGAATTGCCCCCATTTCCGAGAAGCTGAAACGACAGATTGGCTGGATTGAACCTTTTTAATTCTCGTGGATAAACTTACATGAAACATTGTCGAGCCAGCTCCAGCAGATTGACCCCAGATTGTGATCCGACTAGAAGATTATTCATTATCTTCTAAAACAGGTGAACGTTGAACACGACCAACCGCTTATCTCCGCCAAATTTCCCTATATATCTCTGGAGCCACGCAAGGGCAGCACGCTAATAAATGATGTTATCAAAGTTACGAGACAGAGGTATTACCCCTACCTGGTCGAGGAGTCCAGCGTTTAAAACCCCATCAGTCTTCACTCGAGATCCACCTTTGAAGATTGTTGATTAGTGCTATTCCCTACTGAACTCGCGTCGCAATAGCTTACCAAGGAAACCAAATTGACCGAGCCTGTATTCAAACGATGCGAAGATGATAGGAGAAGATGGTGGCTGGACCACAAGATTTGGCGAAATGTGCGTATTTCCAGCCTGAAAGCCACCACCTAGAAATACATTGATAAGACACAGATGTCTGGCAATGCGTGTTAGCACTGACCATGGAAATAGACCAGGACTGGGAGTTTTCTGTTTTGTTTTCTTGCCAGGGGTACATAGACCTTCAAATTTCACGGCGTGAAGTTATATACTAACGAGCAGTAGGATGTTAGGTTTACGTTTCCGAACAAGCAATCTTCGGAAGATCCACTGGCGATAGTCCTTGCAGTTGTTTCGATACATGTATTTCCAAACTAGAACGTTAAACACAGTTTAAATCTGGTAGATTGCAGATATCAGATTATATGACCTGAGTTGCATTAACAATTCCTAGATGGTTGCTGGGGGGAGAGATTGGCGCGCGCCATCGAAGGTTGCCTATTGGAGCATCTGCGTATCGGACACCTCGATAGGATATGATACCAGCAGAGTCGTCCACAAGTCCCACGAATGATCCATCTGGGAAGTTTTAGCATAAATCAGATCGAATGAACTACGATCGCCCACAGTCCAAGGTTACGACATTTCCTGGAGGCGTTGCGGCTTGTGTAGTAATCGATGGCTTAACAAAAACCAATGCAGACAGGAGCACAGTGCTCAGCAGCATGACTGTTGGGAGGACAGTCTAGAAAACGAAGTCATGTCCTATATATATATATTAGGCGTCATGGTCCAAGAACTTCGATTTCGGCTGCTGTATCGTGCGCATGAGAACATCGTGATTATCAAAGAACGTTGATGGACACTAGCTCGTGTCTATGGGCCAAGGCAGCATTTTGGCGCTGAGTTATCATCCAATGCTTCAGAAGAAGGTCGGAATGATGATTGTGTGATAGTAATTCACCGCCCAGTGAGACCGCATTTCTAAACCAGCCTCGGAAATTCTTGTAGCTGAGTCTCCACACAATCGAGCTGGTAAATAGGTATATGTTGGTACCACATAATTACACGGCGGGACCTAAATCTGAACGTCAGGGAAAATTCTCAGTGGAGTCACATCACACTGATCACAGCCGTGAGATGTCCCGCTGCTCAAATATTACACATTCCTCTTTCGGACGTGTGAAGATGTCTCAGTTGTCCTGGATATCTCTCATGTTGCTATACCAAAAAAACTTTGTCAGTTTTGTTATGAGCATAGTTTCATGAATACCGGATTATATACAACGAGATGATAGCAAAGTGTAGATACAGTAAGGGCAAATGAAATATAAAAAAGTCCGAGGCAGGTTGGATTCTGTGGAAGCCAGAAAATTACTCAATGGGTGGTGAATTACTGTAGTTCATTTCACTCTGTGCTCTACATCGACGAGCAGATTGTCAGTCGACGAAGTATCTTCCTGCCGCCTTTTACAAAAAATATAGGCTGAAAAGATGTCCTTGATTATAATACTCGATGAATGCTGTGGTCTGTCGTTTGGGCAGAAATAATGCTTACGCGTTGTGTTCCAAAGGCTATCGCAGCAAGCAAGGGTACTATGAAGCGGCCCTGGATCAATTTGAGCGCATCCCGTTATAAAGTAGCGGCTCACTAATGGGTAGAATCATACTCCATGCCGGCGCAGCGTCGCTTATTTTCAGTACTCCAATTGTTGACATGCTAGTACAATCGTGTCATCAGTATGTCGAGACTCGATTTGCTAGGCAGGCACCTACCCGACCGCGATTATTGCAATGGATGTGAAGAGAGCCAATCGGATAAATGTCGATAGACCGACGTCTGAAGTGCGGATATTAAGACGCCTGAAGGCGTTCCAGTGGCGATAAAGTAAAATGGCTGTGTATACTGGGAGGCATTAGGGTATGGGTAGCGCCTATATCAATGCTGGCTTACTTTCTACTGGTAGTAGGACAGCCGCACAGACTAGCATGATAGTCGCGCATATCAGACGTCTGAAAAGCTCATCGGTTGTCGAAGGATCAAAGTATCAGAACTAGTGCTTACGGCGCAAGGAAGTTGATTTGGCAGTAAAAATGATTTGGATCACGTCTCACTCGCGACGGATCATTGACCAGCTGGATATCAGGTTAGATCCCCAAACAAAGACTAGGTGATCAGAGGTATTCAAGTGCTTACTAGTAGAACCAGGACAAAAACCAGGACAAAAATAATCCAGGGCAACGACCGTAACTAAATGCATATTAGTTGTATGTCGCAGGTCACGGTTTTGTTGAAGAACCCACCAATCTGTTCCATCCTCGATTAGCCCAATTCCTTCCAAGTATCACGCCAGAAGCTAGGAGGGAATACTTGGAATCGACAGTCAAGAGCGTACTGGTTTTAAAATGTAAGGACATACATCGACGGTGTGGCAAACGGTGGCGACGGCACACCTTCAAAAGGCTGTAGCGTTAAAAAATGTACTAGTCAAAGTTACACCGTTACGTACAGCAGGGGTGTAGAGTATACGAGAGCAGCTTGCACTATGCAGACCCCAAAAGAAGGTTCGGGTCCAGTTTGATGTCCCAAAGCCAGAAGATACGAGCAGGAATAAATTATCCAAGAAACAATCAAATTGTACCATGTTTTCCGTCTGTGAACTTGAGTCGATAACAAAGTAGGTGCTAGTACTGCGAGATTGAGCGCTATTCCAAGGAATGCGAGTATGTCAAAAACCACAATCCTCACCCTCAGGGCGCCAGACTCTGAGGATGATCCAGACATGAGGAAAACGGCCAAGCAACAAGAGACATCTACGATCTTTTTAAAAGGGCAGGAACGCCGTCTTGATGATCATAATTTGAAATGCAGTCAGGTGGAGA
>CEMU01569529.1:243437-265220 GCA_900068965.1 Calocybe gambosa | reverse complement strand
GGTTTCAATGCTGAGAGACAGGTAAGCTCCCAACCTGCAACCAAAACAAAGAGATACATACCCAGTAGATAAAGGAGCCACATCAAGGAGGAGGAGATCCTGAGTTTTTTCAGAAGTGTCACCAGACAGAATAGCTGCTTGAACGGCAGCTCCATAGGCAACGGCCTCATCAGGGTTAATGCTTTTGTTAGGCTCCTTGCCGTTGAAGAAATCTGAAACCAACTTGACGATACGAGGAATACGAGTTGACCCGCCAACCAGGACGATCTCGTGGACGTTTGCTTTGTCAATCTTAGAATCTCGGAGAACTTTTTCAACGGGTTCTAGGGTAGAGCGGAACAGATCTTGGCACAACTCCTCGAAACGTGCACGTGTTATAGAACTGTAGAAATCAATGCCCTCGAATAGAGAGTCGATCTCAATGGACGTTTGGGTGGCGGAGGAAAGAGTGCGCTTGGCACGCTCGCAAGCAGTGCGCAGACGGCGGACAGCACGAGCATTGGAGGTAATATCTAGGTAATGCATACTGGTCATCAGATTGGAGTCGTGGGCAAAGACCGTATCACATACCCTTTTTATTTTTGCGCTTGAATTCCTGGACGAAGTGGTTCACAAGGCGATTGTCGAAATCTTCGCCCCCCAAGTGAGTATCACCGGCGGTGGCTTTCACCTCGAATATGCCTTCTTCGATGGTCAAGAGAGAAACATCAAAGGTACCTCCGCCCAGATCGAAAATGAGCACGTTTCGTTCTCCAATGACTTTCTTATCAAGACCGTAAGCGATAGCTGCAGCGGTAGGCTCATTGATAATACGAAGGACGTTCAAGCCAGCAATAATTCCAGCATCTTTAGTTGCTTGGCGTTGAGAGTCGTTGAAATAAGCGGGAACGGTGACGACAGCGTTAGTAACAGTCGTGCCAAGATAAGATTCGGCAGTTTCCTTCATTTTGGTTAGAACCATGGAAGAAATTTCTTCGGGTGACTATATATATTACGAGTGAGAAACCATGGAAAAAGGGTAATGGCTTTTGACTCACAAATTCCTTTGTTTCTCCGCGGTACTCGACTTGGATCATGGGCTTGTTGCCTTTGTCGGTGACTTTAAACGAAAAATGTTTGCAGTCGGCTTGCACTTCAGCATCTTGAAACTTGCGTCCGATCAGACGTTTTGCGTCAAAAACGCTGCGATAAATAGAGTCAGCTGGGATCGTAATTCCATAGATAAGATTAAAAAATTTACGTATTGTAGGGATTCATGGCGACTTGATTTTTGGCGGCGTCACCGATGAGACGCTCGCTTTCGGAGAAGGACACGTAGGAAGGTGTGGTGCGGTTTCCCTGGTCATTGGCGATAATCTCAACACGATCATTTTGCCAGACACCGACACAACTAGAATAGTTAGATCAATGAAGTGATAAGCATATAAAGGAGCAAAGAAACTTACGAGTAAGTTGTGCCGAGATCGATACCAATAGCTTTGCCTTGGGACATGATAGCTGGAGAGTGATGAAAATGTGATGCAGCAGAAAAAAAGATTGGCAGTGGTTTTATAATATATTCGCTCAGAATGGACGAGAACCTTCGAAGAACCCTGTAGAAGTTTCGGTTATCACGTGTTTTACAGGCTGACGTCATACAGGGTATATATTTATCAAGCCAACGCGGTCATGTATAAGAGTATGTATTATATGTATTCCTCACGGAGCTTCTCGACTGCTGTGGAATCCGATCTGGTCATCCAGACTCCTATGTGCTTGCAGATCTCGCAAAACAGATGGGTCCACTAGAAAGAAAACTCAGTCAGCCAGCCCCAATTGCGCCAAATATAAGTTTCAACTTACCAGGAAGCACGCTCTTCCGACGTGAGTGTAGTCCGCCAGTCGGTGAATGCTCTCCTCCACCGATCTCTGGTAGTGGTCGCTAATAATATTTAGTATCATGCCAGTACAAATTTCCAAACAGATAGTTCATACATCAAGTCCAGGGTCGGCCATAGGTACCCTTTCAATACCATGTTCATCAAAATCACCTGGAACGTCACTGATTGAGGCCGCGTTCAACTCCATCGAAAGATTCAATATGTCTGCGTCGTCAATCGCCGGCAGCGGTGACGGTGGAGACCGTGGAATTTCCACATAACTGGCTGGTAGCTTCCCTCCAGGTGCGTTTTCTACGGCCTTCTGCTGCAGCCGTTGCCAAGCTTCGTACCGTGCAACTGCGTGCTGTTGTTCTCTAGATCCGAATTCAATGAAGAGAAAGTCTAATCTTGAAGCCGCTACGTACTCAATTTTGCTTTGCTTGTACTGTTGCATCACTGCGTCAAAGAGATCTGGATTTATCTCCATATACAATTTCAAAGCATTATAAACCATGCCATGAATCGTTCTAATAACCGATATTGAATAAAGAAGATATAAAACGAAACTAGGTGAGGGCTCACCGGTTCCAATGGGACTTCGAGTTGTTATACAGTGCGGGAAAGACAATGGGCAGGATAATACCCATATTGTCGCTCATCAGATTCACAACGTACTCGTTATTCCAGTAAAGTAGCGCTCTTTCTGCTACTTGAAAGTGTTGGCTGTTGATACAGCGAGCCAGTTGTTGAAAGAGCGCTACTTGAATCTTTTGAAACTCGGCTGGATCTGTGACATCTAGAACCTCTTCCACTTCGTTTAAAAACATGACCTCTTTCGGCGAATTAACCTTGGGCCAAAATTTCAACAGCCCTAGCATGACACCCTCCGCCAGTGATGGTTCTTTTTCCAGGAATTGGACGACGCAGTAGGCCAGCTGTGGGTGATATAATGAAAGACTTTTCACCTTATGGAGCGGTAGGAGCACGCGCATCAGGAACATTTTGTGCTCCTCCTTAAGGGGTAGCGCGAAACCGTTGATGATGGACCCCAGAATCTCTAGAAGTTCCGCGATACCGTTGTGGCGCTCTGTCTCATATATAAATCGAAAGAAGACATTGTTGATCGACCGACGAATGAAGCCACGAAGGTTCAAGAATTTGCCATAGATACGATGCAAAGTCGTCTTCAGAAAATCGCGTTCACGAGGGTCTTCCGAATCGAACAGTTCCAGAAGGTTTAGGACAAACGTTTGATCGATGTACCGTTTTGCTATATGTGGGTTGAAATCTATGTTTTCCACGAATCGCAGGAAAAATTCATATACAATCTGTAGGTGGGGCCATGCAAGCTCCAGCACAGGTTCGTCTTCCTCTGGGTCAAACGCGTCACCAATGGGGTTGACTGGAGGTGGTATAGAGCGGAAAAGGTTTGTGACAAACTAACATCATATAAGCAAATAGGCTGATTTTGTAAAGGCGGGCTCTATACTTGCCATGTTTACGACTTCGGGGTATATACCCTCCGTTATAGCACCGCGTTGAGTCGTAATGTATTCCAACAGCTCATTCAGTGTTTGTGCCTTGATTTGCTTCCCTTTGAGGTCAGCACTGGCATCATTAAAGTCAAATAGCACGCGACATTGATGCAGTTTTTTTACGAATAAAATCTGACGTTCTGTCGCAGGGATCTCTAGAATGGATATCAAAGTAAGTATACGATTAGATATCAAGTACACCAGTTAGTTTACCCGTGAAAGGAGGGAGTCGCTCGATCTCGACTTTCTCAGTGACAACAAAGCGGCTGCTTCGCTGTTTTCGTGGTGGCTTGCCGACCATTGGAATGGTGTCTTTAGGCCCAGCCCGTAGGCGGTTCAAAGTTGTTGCTCGAGGAGGCACAGCATTCGGGTCGATTAGATTGTGCCTGTCTGTGGTGTTATGTGAGGTTGGATGGCTTAAACCGTCTGGTGGCGCATCGGGGCTCACGACGACAATCGGAGGGGTGAGCGGGGTGTTGTTGGAGGATCTTCGATCGAGGTTGGTTGTATTTGGTGAAGACGATCTATGGGACGAGGATGTACTATGCGAAAGGGTTTGGGAAGGCGCAACATGGTTACTAGCGTGTAAATGGTTATTGGAACTCGAACCAAGGGGAGGAGGTAAAGGCTTCGAGGTGTTGGGAGGGGGAGCAGGAGGGGACGGATTAGTGCTGCTGCTACTTGATGATTTTGGTTCCTTTTTGGTAGAGTCTTGAGAGCTCTTATTTCTACTGAGCTGGACATGAGAATTGGTCAGTACCGGTACATGAGATGTAAGTCAAGCCAGTACTAACAAGGGTTTTCTTCAAATTTTTCATGATAGGCCGTTAGCGCAGACCACGAAATGTTGAGGAATGCTAGCCGCTGTGCTGCCGACCAAACGTGTAACTGTGACAGTCACGCATTTTAAAAAACATGCATAGTATAGTATACTGTAAACTACTTGGCTCGCTTCATGAATGACAGGCTCACGCTGTAGTAGAACGGTTTAGATTGAACACTTTCAAGGTAAACTGTCTAAATTGATAGTAGATATCAGTTCGCCTCTACTTTTGTTGCAATGTGGTCGCTATGGGAGTTGCATCACGTGGTCACGAGACCCATCATCAAGGGGCTCTCGGCTCTCTCTCTCTCTCTCGCTTTACTTTGCTCTTCCCACAATAATGGCTGGTATGTTTTCCTCAGTCTGACGATGGAAAACGCAGCGCTGAATTTATTTATTTCATAGCCATCTACGCAGTCTATCCTTCTCCAAATCATCCTCCCATCCCCAACCATTTGCCCACTTTGATTGTCACTCCCCATGGTAGGCTTTCCCCATCCTTCGGCGCTTGCTAGATCAAACCTCAAAATCTTAATCTACTCAAGGGCAACCATCTAACATACTTTACTCATACCTTCACACAAATTTTGTGCGCCTTTCCATCAACTTCATTATACTGTTCGCCGCTTACCTACCTTCAGAACACAGAGAACTATCTCTTGACCCCATCTCCCCAGGGCGATCTTTGCGTCGCTAAGCTGTTCCCTCCTCGCAAAGAGGGAGGGAAAGCTTCAGCATCCGACCCGGGCCATTCCTCCTCCTCATCTCGGATCGTTCGCTGCGAGGCATCACGCAATCTTAAATGGTCCATAGCCAATACTGGCGTAATCTCACCCATATACAAGCTTTCTCTCCCTTCTCCCGACTCTCCGGATCTTCCCCTATTTCAAATTTCTAAACCAAATCCAAATGCCGCATTCTGGAGCATGTTTTATTTTGCGTATGCCGGCCACAATATACCTCCTAAGCGTATCGAGTTTGGAAAGATCCAGAAGAATCCAGCTGGTCCTAATGGAGGTGGCACGCGCATCAGTATCACCGGTAAAACACCAGAGGAGAAAGCGGTTTGGCAAACTCTAGGTGAGGGAAATGAAGATTGTGTAGAATGGGTTGTATTATGTGCTGCGTTAAATCTACTCGAGTGAGTTTCACGTCCAACTCTTCTTTCATTTCAACGCGACAGTCTTTGATTATTTTAGTGATGAAATTATGAAAGCTGCTGAGAAGAACCCTCCTCCCTCTGTGCCTCCCTCCAGCGGTGCCCCAGCAGGTCGTCCGGCACCAGTTTCTCTTCGTGATCCAGGCCCCACTCCAGCCAATTCTTCTGGCACTGCACCTCGGCCAGCCCATCAGCCGCCCATGCAACAAGCTCCCCAACAGCGGCCCCCTCCTCAGCACGCTCAGAGTTTACCAGCTGGTCGACCTCCGGTTGGGCCAATGCAACCGCAGCCCCCTCGTGGCTACCAACCTGGACAAGGTCCACCTCCTGGCCAGCCTGGTCATGGCACCGGTCCCCCCCCAGGATACTCCTTAGGTCAGCGTCAGCCTCCACCCCCACAGATGCGCAACGGCGTTCTTCCAAACCCATCTCAGCCTGCTCCAGGATATCAAGGTCGCCCGCCAACCACAATGCAACAGGCCTATCAGCCTCAAATGGGGCCTCCTCCCCAGAACCAGCAACCCCGAAGATTCTAACATGCGATCAATCGCAACGTTTATACCCAGATATTTTTGTCTGTTTTGGTGCCTCAGAGCGTTTGGGAGGGTTATAACTTCTAAGCCGAAATTGCATGGAACTTGTATAAATTCCTACTGGATAGTTATTATCTTCTACTCTTGTGTATCTTATGGATATTCCTTATATATAAGTGGCTATGACTGGCCTTGTGGGTCTTGTGTACACTCATTGCTTGATAAGCTGCTCCAAGGCATCCATAGAGTATGCTAGGCCAGGTATCACTTGAATGTTCTAAGATCCTGTGTGTTAAAACAACTCACATTTAGGTCGCTCGAGAGGCAGACCGAGAGCTGCAACAAATGCTTGTTAGTGACATTTTAAGAAAATACAATTAGAAAAACCTCTGGCCCAAACAAGTTGGGTAAGGGCACCAAGCGCTACAATTTCGTATAGTGAGATGATTGAAGGCGTCGGTAAGAAAGAGTTTGTTCCAAGTACCTCTAGAAACGCCAAAGATGACAGTATAGTACTACAACCGGGTTTCAAATTAAACGAAATAAAACAAGGCAGATCGATTTGCTCACCTTGAACTCAGTTAATCCATAATGGAATAGGACGCAACCTAAAGACCAAGTTTAAGTAGCAGTGGAAGAACTAGGGAGACACCAACCAGAGGTTGCGTCAACATTGGGGTAGGGATTCTTAGTCTGCGCGTGTTGTTACATAATGAGCCTGGTCAAATTTCATTGCATACCTTGCCATGCTCTTTCAAGACTTCCGGTGCGACTTCAGATGTCTGTAAGCGAGGTCGTCTTCGAATCTCGAAACAAGGGATTATATAGATTTACTTTATTGACCAGCTGGATGATGGGGCTGTTCTGAAGTTCAGGTCGGGAATTACAGAATTCCTGAAGCGCAATAAAACGAGGATCAGCTTTGCGCAAGACACCATGGCCATAACTAAACTCAAAATTAGAGAGCACGGCACTTCAGAACGAGCAAAGGCCTACCCTGGCACCACTTGCCCGTTCTTAAGTGTCCTCCACAAGTAATTTTTGATATTTTCATGAGAGATGTTGGTTCCTATTTCCTTTTGCATAGCCAGTTGCCATCTGAGGACTTCCTGGTTGGCCAGGCTACAAAAAAGTTGAGGCGAGTAAAGTTGAGGGGGAATGACTAACCCATGAAGTGGTCCGGCAAGGGCCAAAAGAGCAGCAGAGTACGAAAGAAAAGGATCAGACAATGTTGAGCCAACAAGATCTTGTGAGGCATCCTAAATACCATGGTGACATCAATGACAAAAGAACATACGTGCGGTGTGTGCCGAAGCATTACCACCTTCATGGTCACCATGAAGAGCGATATAGAGTCGCAAATATTCTGTTAAGCTTTCGTTGTCACCATAGCCTAGAAGATTCGAGTAATTCCCTATAGTTCTGATATGAGTGAGCGTTCCAAGAGGGCAGACACTACTGTAGCTTACCAACGAGATCTAGATCTTTATTGATTGGGGGTAAAGGAGCTCCGGTTTTATAAACATTAAGGTAGATGCGAGCAGCAAGGGCAGGGAGTTTTGCAATTAGGTTGATACAGTCCTCAAGGGTGTGGATCCAGTATTCGCTCTTTTTTATGCCGTTCTCGTACGCTGCTTGGAAGGAACTTTCACGATTCAGAGCAGCCACACCCATAGCTAGTTGTGTCATCGGATGAAGCGATGTGGGAAGACTTATAGCGCACCCAGAGAATAAGACTAATTTATATACCTTAAGTTTGAAGTACTTACGAGTCTATGATCTTTCCCACGTACGAAGGCAACTGGCCTTTCTCAGCGAACTCCTTGGATAGCTGTTGCGTTTGCTCCGGCGTCGGCACATTTCCTGTGAGTAACAGCCAAAGCATGCTTTCTGCAATTATCTCTTTGCCACCAGGTGCAGGGGGTAAAATCTTTTGACATTCTGGGATGCTCAGGCCGTGGAATCGAATGCCCTGCCAGCATCTGGTCCGTAAGCTGTGACAAGAAACGACGGCAATGAAGTTCACCTCATTTGGGTCCAGTACAGATGCATCCCAAAGCATGGCCTTTAGGCCACGCATGCCGCCAATTATGTTTTCAATCTTAATAACGAGTGTCGTGCGGGAGTGTCTGACATGATCGTAGGACGTACCTTGACTTCGCCAACTACAGCTTGCCCATGCTCCGATTTCTGCTTAATAGTAGATTAAGAGAAACTTCGGATGTAACGGTACGTACAAGTCTCTTTAGTTGATCCTGCTTTGCTGGTATTACCTCCTGCAAAGTCTCTCTCAATGACTGTATAAATTAGTGTTAGAAGGTGATATTTTCTATGTTAGCATACGTGCTTTGGTTGAGGCAAACCTTGTTTGGGAAGAGTTTACGCGCGTGAATCTTAATAAACGAGTTCGAGCAAGCATCCTTTAAAGTTGTAAAAGAAGGAATGATCCGGTACAGAAGACCGATATTTGTTATAAGCATTTGAAATAAATAGATGCAAATAACACGTCGTTTACCTTCTGTGTGCCAGCGCATCTTTATCATTCACTTTTCTAGCAATGGCATCGGTTTTTGTCCCGATCGCATATGTTATTATCGTTTTTGGTGGACTTTTTATTTTCAGCTACTTCTATCGTAAACATACTTCCAGTATGGTCGTATTCCATTTTATCATAAACTTATGCCTAACATTGCCTTGTTTAATAGCGCAAGCCTACGAACCATACTTTCCTTCTCATCCAGAGCGCAATGCATACATTACCCTCCTTCAGAAAACAGACCCTCCTGCATCCCCTTCGCTTCTCAAATCCGCGCTGGTCAGACGTGCTATGGCTGATGTCCAAAGAGTAATTCGTATAAGAGAAGACAAACCAGCCCTCCAGAACCTTTTGCAAAAAGGTTCAATCGGCGACGATCTTTGGAATAGCCTCATCAGTGCGGAAAAGGAGCTGGAGGCCGAAATCATGGAGGTTGTTGCTGAGGCTAACTCATTTGTTGAGGGTTGGGGTCAGGTTATCTTCCCAACAGCAAACGAGATGATCGCGAATGAGAAGATACGGGCATCTTTTGAAAACATTTCTCAGACAAAAGTGGAATTTGGTGTGTTCATATACATATACTTTTCATGCAGCATCTCACATATTTTTATTCAAGAAACGAGATATAATGTAAAAGCCAAAATTAATGGTTCCATAAGCGCAGCTTCAACGTCCAGTTCCAAATCATCAAATGGTGTGTCACACGCGACCGCTGGAGCTGAAAATGTTTTTTTAGCTAGTGACGGAGAGGCTGCAACTCACGGAAAATCTGTAAGCTTGACTCTTCCACTGTATAAGCATCTGAACCAACACTGTCGAAGGGTAAAAAGGCGAAAAAGCGGAAGTAGCTCAATTTCCCATGTTGTTCCTTGTAAAATACAAAAAACATCCAAATTTATTGTGTTCTACATCTGGGCATTCCCTCTCACTATTGGACGATGCAAATGAAAAATACAATGGTGAAACAGGACGAAATAGAACGAGATATACTTTGTATACTATAACTACGCATAATGTGTATGATTAGCCTCTTATGACAATTGCCTTTTCTCCGGCCCCAGCTCTTGTCTTTCCAGACTTGTCGAGATGATCCAAACCAAGAGCATCTTCTGGAGCAAATTGATGCTCATATATGGTGTCGTCTGTATTACCATCAGCATGCTAGGCGTCATTGAAAATTAGGTCACTCGCCATCCTCAATGTATGAGGGTTGCTTGAAGGTAGAAACTTGAATGAGGGCAAAGCGATATTTTAAAATCTCTTTGTCCGAGACACCCATGCGTGCTTGCAGGCGTTTCTTTGTGTCTGCAAATTTTTCGCCCTACAATTCATAGTGTGAATCAGCAGGTTGCTCAATCATGTGGCATCGTACGTACGCGTTTGAGAACAAATTTGAATGGAACGCCATGCGTTCGTGATAACTGGTTGGAAAAGTGAAAGACACTGATTACTTTATCAGAGTCATCTGCTTCGAGTTCTTCTTGGGGAATTTCCTGTACATTCAGTTTAGTTTCGCAGCATGAAAATGAAAAGGGAAAAACGTACTTCAGCGTAAAGCTCTACTGGCTCAGGTATGTTCCCAATCATTTCTGAACCAGTGAACTCTTTCTGGGTCTTTCCATCTTTCGATATTTCAAACAACCGGATCTTCCCAGTTCCCCCTGGTGTCAATGTCACCAGTTTCGAGAGATTGTCTGCAAGGTCGTGCACTGGACTTGTCTTAGGTAACAAGAACTGATGCGTTGCTTCTTCCTTGTTGTGAATGCCAGTCCAGATGACCTTCAAACTGCGTTTCGTCTCCAGCTCGACGATGCTGACGTCCAATTTTTCGTAAAGAATAACGGTCGTGGTCAAGTTGATATAGGTGGGAGCCATGATCTCGGCGATGCTTTGGTTCAATGATCGCTTGAGAACAGATTTCGCTGTTCCATTCGTCGGATGAGTGGTGGTGAAGCGAAGTTTGATAGGTTCATGACGTAGAAACTCTCCTACTTTTGCCGCCATCTGTCACAGTGGGATCAGAGGTGTCGATGGGACTGTCATCATAGCTCACCGTATCATAGTTCTGCTTTTTGCTCAGCGTCAGATTGAATTCTGGATGATCATGGTCAACTTCCTCGACTTTGGGTCTGAAAATAATCATGACTCGGTTTTGCAAGAAGTCGTAAAACTGGACAGGGTTTGAATGTAGTCCCTGAGCCTCCAGATCATGAATTCTGAAAAAGAGATTCAGCTTACGACGGAAAAGGAGTAGGCGGAGATCGTACTCCTTCTCTGGCAAATCAAGCTGAAAGCAAATGACATCACCGTCCTGGATCTCGCTCTGGGAGAATGTAAGCTTGGGCTTCATAAGCTCGATCATCCCAGGTTTGATTTCCTAAACGAGTGAATTGGTGAAAAAGAAAAACTATGGACAGTCATACCTCGTATAATTTCAAAGGAGTTCCAGGCGTCCAACGCATTTTTTGATTGATGACAGAGGCTAGATCACCAACTTTACTTGTTCTCAGCATATACGTCTTTCCAACACCATACAACGTTTGTTTCTGAGTGTCGAAATGCTTCAAAAAGATCATAATGGACTGTGGAGGGGGTTCGGGCTACAAGACTGTTCAGGTTACAAGGCTTGCATAAACTATAACGGTATACCTTAGACGGGTCGGGCACTACGTCGAGATACAATCGAAGATCGTTCTGCCTAGCCGCCATGTTATTTCGGATGACCTCAACAGCTACAACAGGTTTAGCTGTGCTAATTGGGGAATCGGAGACATACTAAGTGTTGGTTCATTTTCTGGGATATGCGTATCGGGACGAACGGTCTTATTCTGTCGGTTGACTAGGACCCACAAAAGAATCGCATTTTCCGGATAATTGAAGTGTTGTGCTACACGACTCTTAAATGTAGCATAGGTCTCTTGCTTGAGTACGCGGAAAGTTGGTAGCTCAGATGCGGGCCAGTTCTTCTCGTCGAAGGTCGCAAGGTCAAATCCTTCATGTTTGGCAAATGTATCATCAGTGATGACCTACATCAATCATGAACACGTATGCAAGAAAAGGGAAGCTATATATACCTTTGCTGTGAGAAATAGATGCTGTTCCTCGCGTTCCTTCTTCTTCGCTTCGATTTGTAGCCGTTCTTCATCAAGTCTTCGTTCTATATATGAAGCGTGATTAAAACATACCGTCGCTAACTGATAGGTCACCTACTCAGATGTGGAGGTGTATCTTCCTCTCCAAAAGAAGGCAAAACTTCGTCGATCTTACAATCCCGGATATACACCAACATATATGCGTTTGTAAAACGTTTCGTAGTTCGAACTTGGTTGCGTTGGAGGGCTGGCGGGACTCCATTTAGGGGCTCGCCGCCGTAGTTCTCTTCTAGAACCTCCTTGTCAGTGACGGGTGTAACTCGGTCATCGTCAAATTTCAGCCATCTTCTATCACGGTCTGGTTTGATTAGAGCAAAATAGTGTCCCCCATGCAGGTCTCCAGAGTGTACAAGAACACCATGCAACTTGTAAACCCAGGGTTGCGACCGATCGGCACTTGGGTCCAAGAACTCATCCAGATCAATTTCGAAGGGAAACTCGTGTCGGTCGTTGATCTTCACCATAGCGTCACGTTGAATGTCGTACTCGAAGCGTTTAAGCTGCAAATGAAGGACTGGAGGGAAGGATTGGAAGATGATGCCCTTTTTGGCATCCTGGAGCCCGAATCCCTCAGCGTGATACTTATTCTCTCCTTCGAGCATCTCTACTGCAACATAGTCCTTGAAAGACTCGTACAAATTCTTCATGTCCTTCACGTTGAGCTGGATATCTGTTTTTCTGATGTAAGGCCAGTCACAAGTTCTGAGAATGTGCTTACCATTAAACTCCTCTATCCTGGATGACTCGTAATCAACGTTGACGCACTTGATGTAACTCTTCATCTTTCCTACAAAAAGCTTTGCGATTGCACCCTCTGCTTTAGTACCCTATGCCACCAGTCAAACTTGGAGGTATAAACATATGGGTTAACAAACCTTCATCTTTGATTCTAATTTGTCTTGAAGCACGCGGTTAAACTCTTGAACATCGTGCTGTAAAAAAGAATCGAGCGATTTCCACCCAAAAGATTTGGTCAATTCCGTTGTCCCTAAGGCAAGGTTTAGTTAAACTTAGCATACGGATGTGCACTACACTTACCAACAGGTTGATCAGATGTTTGAAGATGATAAAAGACGCGCTGTAGCGCTAAAGCGACGCTTTCCGTAGGTGAGTCATCTTCGGTAGGTATTTGATACACAGCCTGGAGATGACGGTTAGGATAAACGGTCCAAAAATTGACAACGCCATGTCTCACCTTGCGAAAGTAGCGTGTACAGAAGAGAGACTGGAGTAAAGAATTCATATAGCAGGTAGCACCCTGATTTTTCAGACCGACACAACCCGTTTCCTTCTTAGAATCATAACTATAAGACGATATATAAGTTATATATAACACTATGGAAAAGGATGGCTGACTTTACGAAGTTGTGCCACAAAACACCTGTCGGGTCTTCCAAAACTCTAACATACACAGTGATATCCGCTGACTCGTCCTCTATGATGGGACGCGGTTGCCCCTCTTGTATGCTGAAGAGCTTTCGTAGCTCACTAAATCTGGTGAAACCCCAATCGCATTCCTCAGTGATAAAGCGGTGGTGCGCGTCTGAGGATATGCATTAGGGCCGTCAAGCTCTACAAGTGGAATGGAGGACGGAATACGCACGGCTTACGGTATACTGGGAGGAGTCATGGATATTTGAGATTACAAGGGCGAACTGCGCACAAGCATGCCATCCCTCGGGCGCTTTCTTCGGTTCAGCATAATCGAGATAAACCGAGACGGTGTCGTTTGGCGGAGCATTCGAGTTACCAAAAGGAAACAATAGTATGCGCCTGAGAGACCCGTGAATTTTAGCAGATTGTTTTTCTGTTCTCACTTACCATTTGTGACCACCGCAGTCGAACTCCGGACTCGTAATCTTCTTCTCCAACTTCTTCCAGTTAGTCAGGCGCCAAGTGTAGACTTTGAAATCTTTGACTTCGTGCCCCAAATCTGGCATATGTTTGGCTGCAAAAGCCTCATCTAGGTGAGATGACGACACCAAGATAGGTAGAGATTCAGGTATGTATGATTGTATAAGACTTACGATCCATGACGGAGACATCGTCTATCTCCATCGGAGGCGCACCGTTTAGCTTCTCATCTAAAACATCCATGGTGTCGTTCTGAAGTAAGAAATGCTGTGAGTAGGCATGGGGCAGTAGTGACAAGACGGGACGGACCATCGAGACGAGACACGCGAAAATGCGAAACTAGCCAAGGCCTCGAATACAAATCAGAGAAGCTAGAGTGCGTGATTTGGGTCAAAACGTCGTGCAAAGACGAGGAAAGATGATTTATGACTTCAAGGAAAAGCGATACAAGTGCCTGACTAAAGAATTTGTGTCCAATGTTGCCTCTCGGACACAGCCGCCCTCAATCGGCTCTTTCCGGATGCTAGACTCAGCCTCAAGGGTACGATGCTGTATCTTACTTTTCTACACGATCCTTAAATTATCTGGACAGGAAAATTCTCTTGGAATTTTCGTCAGCCTTCCCGCTGTTTTACTGCCCTGCAAATGAGTCAACATCGTGTAAAAACAACGCCTGGGACCGCGGATGGCTACTAGTCTCGTTCTGAGGCTTGGTGGCCTTAACCTCGCAGGCTCTTGGGCTTTACCCAGCATCCATTCCTCAGATATGACTGGTATCTAACGGATCCATGCTTATGGGCGTACATATTTCGTGTCTTGCCATACTTTATTGACGATGTTCTCCTGTTGTATAACGAGAGAAATAATGATTTATATGCTTTACATACTACAAACCTCATTTTTTACACTTATTTGTCCCACCGACAAAGGCTAATCCCACTTGTTCGCCATTCCGTACATTTGAGCTTTGACCTGAAGTAGTGGATCCATACAAAAAGCTCTCGAGGCATCGCTCAGGGCTTAGGTTCACCCTTTCCAAAAGTGGTGTCTCCTGTTGGAACCCGTTTTTGCCTCATGTCGACTGGATTCAGTGCTCTTCATTTCACCTCTCTCTCCGAGATTCTGCTAAAAGGAAAAAGCAGGACCTGTACTGGAGTGTTGAACTCTCCATCTTTTTTCGCATCATTGGATGAAGAGCTTCTTCCAGCGTATACACGAAAGTCACTCGGGCACACGCAAAACGACATCGGATGAACCGAAGCCAACAGTATATCAGTTCTGGTCGCCGCACCCCGGGTCCAAAAATGACAAAGGCCATCAGAAAACCTCTAAACATAACCGCGAAAATAATACTGGGCCTCGTAAAGCTAACGACGTACAAGCTTCCAACTCTGTGCCTCGCCAACCCGACATTGTTCATGACGAGCACCCAGGCTTTCCTTCCACTTCAAGGAAAGCTTCTTCCATCAGTCATAGTCGTCCTCGAACTGCTGCCTCTAATACCGCCGTGTTTCATCCTCACTCCTCTGCTAACCATCAGTTGCTGGGTCGCTCTTCAGAGAGAGAGAAACAAAACCCACCAGGCGGCCATGCACCGTCAAAATACTCCTCGAATCAACTTGAAACTACATCGCGAACGGAGGATAGACCCCATCTTGACCAAAAGTACGGCAGTAAACCCAATCACTCGCGGAGCAGGTACGTGGATACGATTAAGCCTAGTGGAGTCGGAGGTAGCAACATGTTGCCGGACGAAGCTACTGGGGCTCAAAGTCACCAGGATAGAGGAAGAGGGCGGGAAAGCGAACGCACAGAGAGAAGGAAAGAGACGCGTGAACACGAATTGCACAAACATGGAAATAAAGAGAGAGATAAAGATAGAGGCCGCGATAAAGATAGGGAGAAGGAAAGATGGAAGGAAAGAGATCAAAATGGAGAACAGGATACACATAGGGCAGGGGGAAGAGACGGAGAAAGGGAGAAGGATAAGGAGAAAGGAAAAGAAACCCACGAAAGAGAAAGGGAGAGGGAGAAAAGGCGCCAAGGCAGATATCTGGCCATGGAGTACGAACAACCGAGAGATGGTGAAAGGGAACGGGAAACCCATACGGAGCGAAAAGGAGATCGGATGGGCAAAAATGCCGCCTCACAAAGCAGAGTGCCAGACACGGTCAAGAGCCGGCCTTCAGACGGCTTCGTGCAAGTGGATGGTACTCATTCTTTGCAAGGTTATCATAAAGAACAGGACCCTGTGGCCCATCGGACTCAACGCGCTACCCAACGAGGCAATCCCAGCTATAATGAGAGCCATGAGCAGGATCAAGGCTGGGAACGCAGAATACGAAAAGAAAGTGAATTAATGAAGCGCGTAAGTGACGAAAAAGAGAATAGTGCTCAGGAAGGAACCGGCACACATCGCGGTTACCACGAACGCAGGGAACGCAGTGGACATCGGCATAAAGACAGTTACGATTATTTCAATAGACTGGACGAACCGGATAGTAGTGGACGAGGCTTTTCATTGCGCTATGCCAACGCACCACTGAATACTGCTATGCCTCAACAAGCTTCAAGCTCAAGGCTTAACTTAGATAGTAAGCATACTCCTAGCGACTCGCTTTTGTGAGCTATTTCACCCTGTAGACTTGATATATATCGACTTATATTTATATGAGGCGTGGGGCAATCGCCTTACTACCCACTCACACAGCCGCATTGCCTTCCCGTTCCACTCAAGCTTCATACCAAGCAAGCAATAAAGGCACAGATGCCTTTAGGAAGGAATCCACTTCGATTATGCCGCAGAGGCTAGACTCGCAAACAAACACTGTCAGCCCAATGCTAAGCAGTAGCGAGGACACAGGACACATTGGCCACGTTGGTAGCTCACCCTTCTTCAAGTTTCATTTCGTTTACAGTTCTCCAGCATCACAAGTCCCAGGACCACCTTCCTGGATTAGGGACATATCTCTCTTCTAGCACTCCCACCAACGCTGTAGCTAAGCCTGTGACTACGGAAGCCCCCGACACCCAAAAAAACAATGGAAATGTCAGCCCTTCAATACTCCACTGAAAGTTGTGCACTCATACCGATCTTCCTCCAGTTACCGCAAGATTCCTCTCTGCAATGGCCATCTATCATCAAAAAGCCGCCTGGTAAATCGTCTGTGCCAACGGTTCCCAATACCCAGACCGAGTTGCTCCAAGAAACAGGCCATGTGTGTTAAACCCAGTGATCAACTCGAATAGAAATTTTATGCCTTTCTATAGATATCGTTTACAACTAAAGCTCCCCGTACGGAGAGTGTCCATCAGTCTTTGGGCCAGAGAACCTTCAAAGCAAGTAGATAACAATTATTTTACCACTCTTTCTAAATCTTGTTAGGTGGAGCTCCCAACATCCAGAATTACGAAGGAACACTCCACACACGAGTCTCTTCAACATACTACTACATTACCTCGACCTTCTCCTGTTACAGTACAGTATAATTCCGAGTTGGATTCTCGGCTAGTTTCGACACAACCGGCTAAGGCAGAGAAGCCTAACCTTGTTATTCCTGTGGTTGGTAATTCTAATATATAATTCTGAGCGCTGAAACGATCACTCTAGTGCAGGTAGAGATCAGACACCCGCAGCAATCTAACATCAGATCGACATTGAGCGATCCGCCGTCTATCGCGGCTTCGTTTCAACGTGTTATCTCCCCACATTCAAACGATATACAGTCTTCGTTGCTAAAAGTTCAACAGCGGCCGGAAATAAATATGCCGCCAGTCCAATATCACGAAATACCTCCAAGTTTGGCTACAACAACCAAAGGCGGGACGCTGGAGGTGGTGCAACAAGAACCTTCTTATTTTTATGGCACACAGAAAATCGCTCATCTAACTAGCGGACAATCAGTTTTATCACAAGGCCCAGTCGTGCCTATACCAACGCCCTCTCAGGAACCACTAAATAGCGTGCGATTCCCGCAGATGCATGCCCTCCAGTCGGAAGGAGTGTCAGAGAACCTACGAGGAGAATCTGCTAAGACTCATTCTCGTGTACCTTCAGCGTCGGAGCATGTACCGCCTTTAGCCAGTCGACGAACTTTGCGCCACTTTATTGGGCCAGAAGACTCTGCCCCAAGTGCTTTGATGAACTCTCAATCACAACGTGTGCCTTCTTTGTCCAACCAGCAATCACGAAATAGTAACCCGGACTTAGAAGTCAGGTCGGACCTATATCACCAAGACCTGAAAAATGTACCAGGGACAATTACTTCCCCTCTCACTCCAGTTGAAGCTTCTTCAACGCAGACTAGCATGAAACACCCTATAGCAGAGGTATGTGCCCATTTACCAGACGTGTCAAGCAACTTGACTCATACATCGCAGCCGGAACACGCCACGTCTACTGTTACCAAACTGGGCTCGTCATTTCAGACGCTATTGCAAGCGCGTCCAGCATATGGCCATGACGAGACAGAGGGTTTTGGGGTGACAGCAACTATACTTAATTCCTTGGATGCTCAAGAGCTGAACGCAACTAGGCAAATCTCCTATTCTGCGTCACAGGGTATCGTGTTGAATAAGAAACAAGCTCGTGGGTATCCTTTACATCTTACTAGCTCGTTGTCCCACAGAGGTCTAGGTAACTTGCATATATCAGATACTGCGGCAACTGACAATTTGCATGGTACCTCGATGGTGCACCAAACCCCCATCGCAGTTTACTCTAGAGGTACACCAAAAAACGTCACATCGGAGACCATACCACATGCTCAATCCCAGTCATCTCATTCATTACACACTTCCTATCAGACATCGAAATCAACACATGTAGCGCAGACTTCTGAGCACTCGCAATATAATGATGCCAAAGTAAAAGACGACATGCTACAGTCATCACTGCCGTTGATGCCGATTGCTCATATTAACCCTCCACCCGCCGCAAAGATTGTACCACCTGGGTCGGCTCGTCATCATATAGTTGCTCCTTTCACAGCGGACTCGAACCCAACCCAACTCCAGATTGGGGATGCACTTTCAAAACATCCTGTTCATCATCTGTCTCATGCACATCGCAAAACAGAAGACTTACCACCAGTGACGCATGAGGGTGGCCATTCCCATACACAACTCGTCCTCCAGTCGCAGCAAAACCCCATTCAGTCTCCTAAAACTGTGCGAGAACCTCTTGGGTTGGTAGGCGATAAAACGGATCTTTCTAGTCCGCACTACGAACGCACAAGATTCAATGCGCCAGTTGTCACTACCATAATGGTAGAGGGACACGAACCGCGAACAGTCAACCAAACCACTGATAGTTTTCGAGCTGTCAATCCTAGCAACAGAGCAACAGAACGCCTGGTAGAGTCTCCAAAAGGCTCTGGCATACAGTCTCTACCTGACAAGCGACCACAGTCACACAACAATAACATACCGCAAGTATGTACTGATTAGTTCCTTATTGGCTGTTGATGTGTACCAAGAACTATTACTTTTCAGCTTATGAAAGATGCTACAAGCACATCTGGCAAACACGCCCACGAAGTGCCACCCGAAGAAATAAAACGTCCCCCTATACCTGAAACAAGTACTCACAGCTTCCGCCCTTCAACAGCAATGGGTTTCCGTCAGATTAGTGGCGAAAAGGCCCCACCGCTTTCAACCACAGTGACAAGTCCTTCACCAGGGCATGCTGCGTTGCGTCCAAAGTTTGTACGGCAGATCTCGGATGACTCAAATGCGCAACTGGCTACCTTCATACAACGCCCATCTACTGCTCTAGGGTCGGCGTATCATCGGCCTAATAAAACACATGTCCTCGGTTATTCATCGCTGCAACACACTTCTGGACTAGCGGATGTACCCAATCATCGTGTTGCGACTTTACACACATCGTTCCAGGCAAAAACCCCAGCAACAGACCGCGATCCTCAGTCAAGACAAGGGGTAGCTGCAGCACAATCAAAACGGACACGCTCGACTTCCCATACTCAGCAGGTCGAGCACGATAATCGATTGACTAACAGACAGACAGTCCCGATAAAGTCTTCATCTATTGAGAAAGGATTCATGCCTCTTGTGCCAGAAGCTTTGGACTCCCGCCAGGCCACTTTGAAAAACTTTGCTGAACTTCAACCGCACCAAAGTTTTATAAGTGATCCAGCAGGCGAGAAGCCGAAACCCGCGAAACAATCGCAGATTCCCAATTTACGACTCAAGGATCAATTGTCAGCAATAAATGATAGCATCACAGATGGTCAGTCGCAGCTTTTTGCCTATTGTGAAGCGTCTTACGCTTTGAAATCTCAGGTTCAAGGATCCATGTGCCTCATGAACGTCAGCCAAGCACTCAGCGTTACGGAAATCCTGAAAAGCCTTCTACTTCGATGGATCAGACTGTAGGAACTTCAAATCAGGAACAGCCAAAACCCAAGGAAGACCGATCTCGTAAAATCGAAACTCGAGGTTATTACCCACCCATTCAGCATGAGAAGTTGGCTGAATTGCTTTCATCCCCTCCTCCATCAAGGGATTTGTGGATACATAACACAAATGTATCCATTGCCACTCCAACATATCTGACTAAAACGCTTACTTCTCAAACCACCTCGTCTAATACGCCAGAATCTACTACCATATCAAATCCTCAGCTGGCAAATCACAGTGGAAAAATTCGCTCTTCCCCTCCTAAACTCTTTCATGATATTGATCGCGCAACGAACAACCCAGTCACGTACAATAAATCGGCAAACCTTCAGGAGGCGTCAGCATTGCCAAGCGTCATGCATACAACCACACACACTTCGAATGACGATAAAGATGCTGTTCCATACTCCGAATCGCCAAACGCTAATTACTCTGCACCTCAGCCATCTTATTTTCCCTCGTCATCGCTTTTATTATCGGCACGAAATGAACATAAGAAATTATCACCAAAGCAACATCCCCTCTCAGAATTCACGCTACAGATAACACCCCAACCTGCACCGCCAATACGACCACACCTGAATGTTTCAATACCTCCTAGAAACGAGGGAGCGCCTCCCCGGACGAACTCTCGCACCAACACTTCTACGCGAGCAACGTATAATTCAGAGTCGTCTCCCGACATGACCCCGCGACAGCCAGTATTGAACCCGGCTCTTAGTTCCCCAAAAGCTCATATCCATCAAGAGCAACTAGTTCGACAAGTATCTGAGGAATCTGTCCTTGCAACGCCTTCCTCTATCGCCCCTTCAGTACTAAAACCGTCGTCCTCGCGCACTTCAATCCCTGCATCACTCTCTTCTCAAAATGAGCAACAAAAACGGGGGCTATTTAGTATGTTCAAGTCTCGAACCGCTCAGCCTTCGTCAGTTACCAAGAACGAGACTCGTGATCCTCCAAAAGAGCGTAGAAGTCGGGACGAATCACTAACAAACAACGAGATTCCAAACAGGAAAGATAAAGAGAGAGAGAAAGTCTTGTCGCGTGTTAAACTCCCTCCACCTATCATTATTCCAACCCCGACGAGTCAACCGACCATTCGCAAGAGTCCGAAGTCCAAGGTCTTCACCCCATTTCGCTACCTGGGCTCAAAAAGGCATCGCACGGTATCAGCGGCATCTATGGAAGCCCAAGATGGAACGGCGGTAAGAGGCAATTCTCACTTTCCTGGGGTGATGTTGAATAACACTTTCAGCCTAATACCGTTGTCGGCTCGCCAACTGCTTCGATACATAGCTCCCAACCACCTTTACAACCACCTCCTCTGCGCGACCCATTAATTGCGACCCAGGAATGGAGAAAGCAAGAAGCAGCTGAGGCACGGGGGGTCCCGGGAGGCAAACTGCGAAGGGCTAGACCAGGAGTCGTATTTGATGTAGCTGAAGATCCTCCCGAAGACCGGAAGCGACAACCACAGCGATCTAGAGTTCCAAGTCGTTCGAGCTAATATGCATACTATCATAACTAGTATTATTACACGGCACACACTATCATAAATCATACTGTAGTGATTACGCGAGTCCTCTGGGACTGGCTCGTATGACCGCTAGAGGAGGCAGTGCCAGCAATGCCAACTTTACCCAACAGTACACCAGCTGTTCAGTTTACTGACAGTTGGAAGCTTTGGCAATCATGCTGTAGGTGTCCGCGCCCTGTTGCTCGGTGCGCACTGAATATAATCTACATAAAAATATACAGTCGACATTCTCATAATGCATAAGCTTGGGGTGGACACCTGTTTACGATGCATAATGAAATATATGCGGTAGCAAGTGTGTCACTTTGGGGTTGCTGTGACCAATGCATGCATACACTATCTGCTCTACATAAAACAATTTACAATTTTGGTTTG
>CEMU01569529.1:199586-242614 GCA_900068965.1 Calocybe gambosa | reverse complement strand
AGCATATGCATTATGAGAATGTCAACTGTATAAAAACTGCACACGAGTCACAGGACGCAAAGGACTGTCACATGTGGCGTTGCTGTGCACCTTACACGTGATTCTCAACGGCCACTGCCGCAGCGCAAATTTGGAGTTTGCAGAAATGTTGGAGTCTTGGACAACATACTCCCTCTTCTTGACGAAATTGCACGATGAGTCAACGAAAATCTTCTACGAAAACTGGCATTTCTCAGCTTAACTTGACCCAGCAGAGGGCTGACGCCCTCCACCAGTATCAGAACACAGATGGTCATTTCTCACTCGTTAGGTATACTCCATGACACTCTTGGCGTTCCAGTTGCTCATGTTCTCCGTATCGCAGAAATTTCCGCCTTGCAGACCTTATTACAATAATGAATGGCGTCTGTGGATTATTTTCCGTATTTTCGTCGGCACGTTATCTCATCACCAACGACATGGACTATCTATGGACTGCAATTGCTTTTCCCCTTGCCGGGCTCATGTTCGATTTTTTGGACGGAAAAGTTGCAAGGTGGAGGAAGTCGAGTAGCATGCTTGGCCAGGAACTTGATAGCCTGGCTGATTTGGTAGGTTATCCTCGTTGCCGCTTATCCTCATTTCTATAACTCCAATTCGATCTGTAGATTTCATTTGGCGTCGCACCGTCATTACTGGCTTTCGTTGTGGGGCTACGCACCTACCTCGATACCGTGGTGCTTACAGGCTTTGTATGCTGTGGGCTTGCCCGACTTGCCCGTTTTAATGCGACCGTTGCCCTTGTGCCCAAAGATGAGGCAGGCAAGTCAAAATATTTTGAAGGCTTGCCCATCCCTTCTTCATTAGCACTCGTATCTGTTTCAGCATACTGGGCGAAGCAAGGCTGGATTGTAGGGCAAAAGGGCATTCCGTGGGGGACAGTCACACTTTGGGGAAAGGAGGGGGGCCGGGGAGAGTTGCATGTAGTTAGTATCGTGATTGGGTTTTGGGCAGCAGCAATGGTCAGCAAGACATTGCGCATTCCCAAGCTTTGAACGGACCATATGTGGAAATTATGATAGTTGAATCTTGTTTATCTTGAAGGGTCTGATACGCACGTGCCATCCTTTTTTAAAATAGTTCAACGCGTCGCGTTCGTTGCATTATGACATCCATCCATGATGTTCAACGTCTCTTCTTACAGGCCGTTTTTTCTCGCGGATGTGTATCTCTAAAGCTTGCTCAGACCCTTTGGGCTAAATCAGTTGCTGCTGTTCAAGGTTCCTTGCTAAATTAGAGCCTCCTCTTGTTGCCTTCTAACGACCAGACATAGCTGCCAATCCGGACCTCGATATTCCATACTCTGACGATAGAGCATCATGGGATGCATTTGTGATGAAAGTGAACAGATCCCTCGACGGATTAGACTTGGAATTCCGCCACTCGCACGATGAGAGCTCGGGTAAAGATATCTACGCTCTGGTAGGCAGCCTCCGCCCCCTCCAAAGCTATCTCAGTTGACTTCTTCAGACCAATCGCAAAGGCGACGAAGTGGCACAGTTAGCGACCGAATACAGTCCCGCAGAACTCGCATATTTCAAAGCTATTGTGAGTTCGCTGATTTTTACACTCTATCTACGTTTTGGTAAAAGTCTACATCACAGGTAGATCTGATTATGCTTGCTCCTCGAGAATCATATTCCGTATCTTCCACTGCTACTCTGCGCGAAGTTAGCGCAATAAGGCCTAAGCTGAATATGAGCAAAACTCAAGCGGAGGCTACCTTGGGCAGCTTTGTGGCGAACAAGTGGCTGGTGAAGAGCAAGTGAGTCCGTTTTAATGCTCAAGCTTCTTATGTCTGGAAATTGAACTGGAATGTCAGACAAGGCCGTTACTCGCTTTCTGCCCGTTCGTTACTTGAATTACTCCCGTACTTCAAGACAACGTACCCAAATGAAATGATCGAATGTACTATCTGCATGGAGGTGGATTATATGCTTGTCCTTCGAACCTGATTGGCTAATCCATCCATTCAAAATAGATGCTCACTAAAGGCATCGCGTGCCACACCAGAAATTGTAAGACCAGAATGCATTATCATTGCTTTACGACCTTTAGACGCCGCCAACACGTTTGCCCTTCTTGCAAGGCGGAATGGCCTACCACATATACCGAGAAACCTCTCATTCCCGTTGGGGAAGGCGCAGCCAGAGAAGGGGATGATGCAAGGAAAAACGAAAAAGAGAGAGATGGCGAAGGTTATGCTGAATCAGACGACGATGTTGAAGCGCAGTCACAGCTATCGCAACCTAAGACACAAAGGAGCCAGCCAAGGAGGAAGGGCCGAGCAAAGTGAATCTCGTGATACTATAGGCTGTCAGCTATATATATGCAGCACACAACCCGATGTTATACGACACCTCTATGCATATGTCAATATAGGCGTGTTTCGGCCATATATTAATATCAATCTATGGCTCTGTCGTCCTTAGCCGTACTTGTATCCCGCCTAGGTGTTTCGACTCTACCGCTCTCCACGCCGTTCCTCTTGTCTGTAAATCCAAATTGGCCTTTACCCCAGAATTGCTGGCGTCTCTTATCTCTGCGCCCTTCACCAAACTCATCGTTCCATTTTCTAAGTTCTGAAAGACTACCGAAGGACTCTGACGAAGACGGAGTTATCTCTTTGAGTGCCTTGGAGAAATTGTGGAAGCGGAGAACGCGAGTATGTTGCTCAGGGCGTTGAGAGGGAGCAGACATAGGTATATCTGGTGGCAATGGCGGCTGCGCCTGCCCATCAGTTGGAGCCGAGCGGACCAATTTTTGATTATCGACTATATCCAACGAGGCCGTCGTTTCAGAAACATTTACATGAGGAGAAGAGAGATTCTCGGTAGAGATAGACCAAGGGAGCGAAACGTTGGCTTTGATAGCATCAAGGGCCGCCGAGACGCATAAATCTGGCGGAAGGTCAGATTGTAATGAAGTGAAGGAGAAAGAATATCACGTTTAAGGTCGGAGCCAGAAAAGCTCTCAGTCTGTGTCGCCAGATAGCGGATGTCTAAATCTTCAGCTAGTACCTCATCTCGGAGGAGAATCTTCAGGATTTCTAGGGCATCTGATGAAACTACAGGTAATGTGGAAAAGGTTCAACAAACCTTCACGCTCCTTCACACCAGGAAGATCAACTAACAGACGACGAGGTAGACGGCGAAGAACTGCATCGTCCAAATCAAATGGCCGATTAGTTGCACCAATGACAATCACGCTGTTCTCCTTAGAAGATCTAAGTCCATCCATTTCCTGCATGAATTCAGTGATAACGCCTCGATGAGCAAAAGCGCCACCACTTTCGCGAGTCGACATACGAGCACCAAATAGCGCATCAATTTCATCCAGGAAAACCACACACGGTGATAACCTCCGTGCCAACGAGAACACTGCTTTGACTAGTTTCTCCCCCTCTCCTACGTACTGTAGCGCATTCAGATGATTGCGATTTTTTGCATACTCCAGGCAAAGGACTCACCATGTCCATCACATCTGAAGGAGATATTGCTAACATCCTGCAACCCGCTTCCTTCGCCAAAGCACGGACAACAAGCGTCTTCCCTGTCCCCGGCGGACCAAAAAGGAGACAACCAGTCATTACGTGTTGCTTAAGAATACCCTGCTGGAATGCTGCTGGGTGCAACAAAGGTAGAGAAACTATAGTCCTAACTGAATCGATCGTGTGAGCGGGAAGGTGAACTTGTTCAAAGGACGTCGGCATCGAGGCTAGCAGAACATCAGCAACATATCGACAAAAGGAAAGAGAAGAACAAGCTCACCTGCATCTACAATGCAACCAATCAGTTTTTGCTCATGGGGATCAAGCTCAGTATCATTCGTGACTCTATCGACCACCTCGTCAAATCGCTGCTCCTGGCCTTCTGACTGAGAAACTTCATCGGCTCGCTCGTGCTCCAAAACAGTCTTGTGCGCTGAGAAGGCTTCTTTTAACCATGTTGTCCGCATATGCTTCGCTGAACGATGCGCTGCCCAGGCGTTATGCACAGCCGCCCATGGTACAACAGTTGGCTCAAGTGTAGGCTTTGAAGAAAAGTTGGATATGTTCATGGAAGCGATTGTCGTTCCAAGAGCTCGATCAGCAATGCGCTTAACATTCGACCAGACCGCTATTTTATTACCCCAGTCCTCCCACATCTGTGAGCTACGAGTCGACGGGGGTTTGTTTGGGTCCTCATGCTGAGTAAGATTTAGCGAATGTGCAGAAACAGCGCTCTCCTCATCCATGATGCCACCAGCCGCACCAACCCCCATACGCATGGTAAGCTCGTTAATCTCCCTTCGCCGAGCTACACGAGTGGCCCGCTCTTTGGCAACAGAACGCCGTTGAGGCACTAAGACGGATGTCCGAAAGAAAGATGTATTGCTGTGAGCGGTACTAGAAGCTCCTGAGGGTGTATCACCACTAGACGCAAACCCGGGAAACCCATTTGCACCGATGAAAACCAATTCAGGCCGCTGGTTGGTTTCGTTGCCATCTTCAGCAGTCGAAAGCTCAGGAAGCTCTTCAAGAAGGACCGCTTCGCCGCTTTCCCACTTTTTTATTCGATCCCGAAATCGTCTTTCCCTCGCTTTCTCAGAGAGTTCATCTTCGCCCCAGTCTGCTTTCTCACTTTTAGGTTCAGTTGACAACTGAGCCGATGTGCTCCGGTTCATTAGCATGCTAACGAGGCCGTTCCCAGAAGAGCTCTGAGGTGGTGATGGAACCAAGGAAGGGGTCATCCCGAAGATGATTGCCATAGGGTTGCTAATCGGCGAAGACGGCCGCGAAATTGGACCCCTCCGCCGCTCTCTGACAGCGGATAGAAGTGGGGGATACCAGGATGAAGAAGATGCAGCAAGAGTTGTAAAATCACGGATATACACCAGGCGAGGACGGTTCCTAGGCGAAGAAGTGGGTGTATCCAATTTGGGGGGTATATTGATAAGGGCATCAAAGAATATTTTCACTCTACTTGGGCCAGTGGATCGGCGAGAAGGAGATGCAATAATAGCGCGTCCTTGTTGGGGCATGGCAGGGACAACCGCGAGGGTCATTCTGGGAGTTGAAAACATGGGTAAATCGAGGTCTAGGTCTTCATCCGGCGTCGTGGTTCGAGATACGGATGGTTTGGATGGAGGTAAAGAGGTTGAAGGAAAATGTAAGGGATTTCTAGGAAGTGGCAAAGAGTTGGCTGCTGGTTTATATAATAAGAGCTACTGTTGTGGCAGTGAGCTTTGACGGTACTTACCTGATCCAAACTGCCCCCACTCCCCAGCAGCAAGATGAACAGCATCCAACACAAGCACTTCAGCACCAGTTCGACGAGCTAGTTCTTGCACTGTAGCATCAATGACATAGTCTCCCCCTTCGATTGGGCAGTAAAGACCAAGCGTAGGTTCTGTTGGAGGACCAAGAGGTGATGTGAATGTAGCTCGGTGCTGAGTTTTAGGGTGTAAAGTGATCAAAAGTTTGTTGAGGGCGTCTTCTAAATAGTCTTGATGCGGAAGAGCAGATATATCTAGCGGCTCTTTTTCGGGATCGGGTGAAGAAAGAATGTCCAATCCAGCAGGGAGTTGTACAGGATCAGGCTCCTTGACATTAGAAAGAGATACTCTAGTTCTACGCAATTTTGATTTTTCTTGAGATTCTTCTACTTGGTCAGGAGTATCATCTCCATTATTTGGGTCTTCCTGAGGTGAGCTCGGGGGAGGGACAGTAGACGTAGAAAGTTTTCTGGTGGTATAATTGGTTCGACTTTGTAAGGAAGTACGGCGTGTACGAGCGGGGAGCGATGAAAGAACTGAATGCTTCTTGGGCGAAAATAAGAGGAAATTTGACCTGCGTAGAACAGCTGGAGACCGCATTCAAGATATCCAGAGCTCGAGTCCGGCGACAGTCAGCTTTCCACAAGGGACTTCACCTCACGTGCTCCCCAAGATGGAAAAAAAAATAGTAATAAATGCTGTTGTTACTATAAGGTATGTGTAGTGCTGAAGAACTATATGTATCGGCTACCGCCCCTTCGCCTCTTGCTCTTTCCTTGCCATCGCTCGTTCAGCGAGATCCACCCCCACAAGAATCTTTGAGGCTTTCCATAGTTGTACCACGTTGATCACGTTCTTCAGAAACCAAACTGGAAAATTCGCCACAGCCAAGACTTGTGCGTATGTCAAGTCCGATAAAACAGAGGGTAGCCCAATGGGGTCTTTCATCCATTTCATGAGATAAAGTGACACATAGAAAAGTTCGTTTCCGGCGCATACAAAGAAAAGCGTGCGCTGCCGACCAACCCAAAAACGTCAGCATCACACAAGAGCATATGACTGATTTCACATACGGAATCGTTGTAATAGAGCCACAGGATTCGGCTTACGTCGCTCGTGACGAGTTTATGACTTCTAGACCCTGTTACAAGAGAGCTATTCCTATGCGTCAACATTACGTCCGTCGGTCGACATATAAGCCTGGTTACCTGTACATATGCATGTAGTGACTACTAAAGTCGAGGGCAATGAGAAATTGAAATAATATGGCAAATTTTGGATAAGCTGAGGCAAGATAGCAAAGTAAGCACGACGTTGTACACCTGTTCTCCCTCTCGATTAGTATGCCATGTCATGAACAACACAATAATGGTATACTAACCGGTCGGTCACCATGTCCAGAACAGCTCCAAATTTCGAGGTTTGGTTGAGCGCGCGAGCAGCCTGTCCATCAACCGCATCCAGCAGACACGAAACCACATACGCGAGAGTGCAGTATTTCGGATGATAGCTCATAAAATGTAGCGACAAGCCGGCGAGGATAACGCGTGCATACCCTAATTGTAAGTGAGTGAAAGTCTCAGAACATGAATATTAATGACATACCAATGAGATTGGGCACGAAGAGAAAAACGTTTTCAGAGTAGGTTTGAGCAGTGGCAAGATCCACGGCTGCCTTGGCATCGACTACTCCGACTGAGTGTCCGCGCCGTCGTTTTTGAGAGTGAGAATTTGACATTAGAAACGGAAGAGAAAGAGGGTGTAGATCGGCAAGTGGTACAAGTATGTAACTTGAAGAAGGAAGGATTCAACACTCCCAGCGCGTCGGAGGACGCCGTAAATTTTGATGACATTTATAATTCTCACTCAACATGCATCCCAAGTACTTGTACACTGCGCACTGCGCATATCACTGCTGCGGCGTCACAATAGTGTACGTGTACTGGGGTCGAACACTCCGATAATAATGAACATTCCGTTTTCTATTTACGAGTCGGATTGACAGACTTCAATGTTAAAATCGTATACACCTAAAGAAAAGTCTCGCGTTGCCTTTAGTGAGCGACATCCAGGGTGACGTTGGTATATTCTCATGACCGGACAATATCACTTGCTTCAAACAACAGATCTCAGGCAAAGGTAGACCATGCGAGTCCTGAGCTCAGTGTTTTCCCTTGAGTGGTCATTTTTGCATTGAAGTCGATCTTTCGGCTTGCAAGAATACTTTGCGAAATTAGTCCGAAGTCCAAGCAACAGTCTTATCTTATCTGTTTTCGAGTCATATCGGATAAAACGGACAAATCTATCCTACAAACCGATGTCTATCCCCCCATCCACAGCACAAGATGTGTGGTATATTGGCTGCTCATGGTCTTGAAAACCCATCGGACGAACGTGCTCATTTTATCTCTTTATCTAAACGTCTCCGCCATCGTGGACCAGATTGGTCTGGATGTCATGTAGGTCAAAGATCAATTATGATGCATGAACGGCTTGCAATTGTGGGTGTCGGTGAGTAGCTGCCTATATCGGACCTGTCAACTGCTTCTAATTCTGTGTCGCAGACACTGGCGCACAGCCCCTCATTAGCCAAGATGGCAAAATAATTCTCGCTGTCAATGGCGAAATTTACAACCATGTCACCCTTCGAGCCACTATCGATCCCGGCGTCAAGTTCAAAACCCATTCAGATTGCGAGGTCATTATACCCTTGGTGAGATGGCCGGGCTTCCTTCGACTTTGGGATCTGATCGTGAATCTTGTACTCTTAACTAGTTCAAAAAATACGACAAGGAGCTTTGTAACCGCCTAGATGGAATGTTCTCTTTTGTTCTCTTAGACGAATCAGTATCGCCCTCTAGAATTATTGCTGCGCGCGACCCGATTGGTATCACTACACTATACCAAGGCAGGAGCCAAAAACACCCACATGCAGTGTTTTTCGCCTCAGAACTCAAGGCGATTGTCGATATTTGTAACGAAATCATTTCTTTCCCCCCTGGACACGTGTACGATAGCTATGACCAGTCTACAATGCGTTATTATCAACCTTCATGGTGGACTGGAGACGAGGATGGTGGTATGGTTGCCACTAACCCGGCTAACCTCGCGCTAATCCGGGACTCTTTGGAGGCTGCTGTGCGCAAAAGGTTAATGTCAGAAGTTCCTTTTGGCGTTCTCCTTAGTGGCGGTTTAGATAGCAGCCTCATTGCAGCTATCGCAGCGAGAGAGACTGAAAAAGTTGCTCAGGCGCAATATGAGGTGCGGCAAAAGAAATTAAAAGAAGCGAGCAGCGGACCCTCTACCCCAACCTTTGGTGCTTCGGGACTTGTAACTGAACAAGGTGATTTCTACTACGATCTATTCCACTTCACCTCCGTTCAGTTATTTTCGTGTACCTGATAGCAACTCTTGCGGCATGGCCACGACTTCATTCTTTCTCAATTGGACTCGAAAACTCTCCGGATCTTCTCGCCGCAAGAAAGGCTGCTCATTTCCTTGGAACAGTGCACCATGAATACGTTTTCACAGTCCAAGAAGGCCTGGATGCAATTCCAGATGTGATATATCATTTAGAAACATACGATGTGACGACTGTTCGCGCTAGCACGCCGATGTATCTACTCAGCCGGAAAATTAAAGCGATGGGTGTAAAAATGGTTTTGAGTGGTGAGGGGAGTGACGAGATTTTAGGAGGTAAAATTTCCTATCAATTGTGATAGCATGACTGAGGAAGCTAGTAATTTTTAGGTTATCTGTATTTCCATGCGGCGCCTGACTCTCTGGCATTTCAGCGAGAAAGTGTAAAACGGGTCAAGAATCTTCACACTGCTGATTGCCTCCGGGCTAACAAGTTGACTGATATTGCCCTTCTCTCTCTTCACAAGTTCACAACAAACGTTTTAGGTCCACCATGGCTTGGGGCCTTGAGGCGCGTGTACCTTTCCTTGACAAAGCCTTTTTGGAGGTTGCGATGAATGTCGATGCAAAAGAGAAGATGTTCCATAAAGGTTCAGCGCAAGAATTAGATGAAGACGGCTGTCCCAAAATGGAGAAGGTAAGAATCACCACCCGATTGTATTTCCGAGTTATGGCCCTGATTCTTCTGGAGTATATCCTCCGAAAAGCTTTTGATTGTTCGCCTGGTGGCAAGGTATTGCAGGACAAATGTTACACTCACCTTGTATCTTACTTTTTCGGCATAGCCCTACCTACCACGTTCCATTCTCTGGCGTCAGAAAGAGCAATTCTCTGATGGTGTTGGCTACTCCTGGATTGACGGGTAAGCAAGTCAATGCTACCACTAGGTTGGCTGATCTAAAAATTTCCAAAGGATGAAAGAGCACGCTAATGCTGTCGTTACCGATGAAGCATTCGCCAAGCGGTTGGAACGATGGAAAGACGAGGTCCCTGACACAAAGGAAGCATACTTTATTCGTAATATATTTGATGGTATGTATATTCACACATTCTTCATCTATCCTGTCGATCTAACTTTCATCAGGTCTTTTCCCGTCGGAGGCTGCTGCAAGGACTGCCGTGCGGTTTGTGTTTTGCCTGACTTCTACTTTTCATGTTAACAGATATTTCAATTGCACAAGTTGGATTCCTCGTGGAGACTGGGGATGTGCATCTGATCCAAGTGGGAGAAGTGTCAGTATCCACAATGATGCCTATATCGAGTGAAAAGTACAACGAATCTGGCATGCCGAATAGATAAGAAGGAAATAGAAAAAGGTATTTGTACGTCATTGGCTGATATGGAATGATAGAGTGTAAAGGAACGTAGCAGTTGTGAAAGCAATCTGGCATTAAGAATTTCATAGCAAGTGAAAAGAACAGAAAATCGTGAGTGAGTGATGAATGAAGGATGCTAACAAGATTAAGATAATGATGGTGGTGTTAGAATAAATGAGGGTAGGAGTCTTCACGTGTCATTCAGGGAAGGATCTTGCGCGAGCATTTGACGGTATAGGCCGACCCCAGAATCTTCTGAAGGATTTTCTGAGGGGGCGGGGGAGCCAACTGCTTTCAAAGGAATTGCCACTCGTGTGGCAGCACTAGTTTGCGAGGTGTTACGAGATCGCTTTAAAGGTAACGGAACAGGGGAGCCGGCACCCGCGCCCCATGCAGGCCGTGTAACCGTAGCCTTTGCATAATTGGGGCCGTCATCCATGGGTGCAGGTCGTCTAGGAGTGGGAGTCACAGCCTGCGTTCTGCGGCTTGCTGGTCGAGGACTAGGAGATTCACCAGAAACCAACCTTGACCCGAACTTAGCGTTTGCAGAAGACTCCCGATTATAGGATGCAGCCGCGCCTCCTCTCCTTGGGTTATGAGCTCCTCGCGGTTTGACAAGAGGCTTTTGAACAGTGATTTTGTCAGCACCCCAGTAGGAAAAGCTCATTTTACTTTTCCGGTCGGAGTCATCCGAATCACCGTCATCTTCATTGTCCACTGGAAGAGGGACAATCTTGGGATGGGTGTGAGCTTGGGCGCGTGAACGAACGACACTTGGGAAAAATATATATAATGAGCACGCTGGAGACGTTTACAGTGGATGACTCACTCTTCCATGGAAACAACCCCTTCTCTTGGTTGCATCACGTCTCCAATTGCCCAGGTCTCAATCTGGTCAACGCGTCAGCGCGTGGGCGCACATTTATCAGAAAGGTAATCTTGCCTTTATAAATTTGTACAGATTGCGCGGCTTCGTTTGCATATTTCGACGGCCTGCAGTGGCATACTTGGCCTTTCCTTGAAGGTCTGGTAGCGAATTCGTCCGGGAAGTCGTGGATGCCACTAAAGGTAATGATGTTGTCCCGGTCCTCTGACATTGAAGGACCACGTCGTTGAAGACTACAAGCCACAGGTCCTTCTTTCCTCCGATTCCATTGCCCCCGGAGTAAAGAACGTCACTAAGGCGCCTGAATGAGGATTTTCCTCTCACACCTTTGGCGTTCACGACGGGCGGGGGTGACGAAGTCTTCTGAGGACTCGCGGCGGTCGTATTTGCACTACACGGCTTTTCTTCGAGGAGCACGCGTGAAGGCTTGGGTAGCGCCAATTGCTTGACTTTGTCCAAGCCTTCGATCCGTGCAAAGACGTCGCGGGTCTTGTCCCGCTCTTCCTTCTGTATCTTCTCATCCTCAATACTTCGCACTATAGTTTCCACTTCGGCAACCATTTGAAGAGTGCTTTCGTATTCGAAAGTGCTGGGATCGGTATGGAAGAGGAGATTTTGAAAGAGAAGTGGATACTTGAGGAGGCGCTGAAACGGTTTGGACAAAGTAATCGCGAGACCGGTTTCTCCTTTGTCACTCGCAGTCTCTTCCAGCTTTTGGAGGTGTTTGCAGACCTTTTGCCATTCGCCTGCATCTTGCTTCTTGGGCTTCTTTGTCGACACGTTTTGTAAGGCGGCATCAACTTGCTCTAAAGCCCTTTCCAGATGAAGTACGTATTTAGCATAACCCTGGAATATGTCAGACTGAGATTAAAAGTAAGCTGCTTGGTTGGTATCGCGGAATGCAGTAAACAAACGGACATTTGAGACGAAGACATCTGCAAGTGAACGGACCAATGGGTATTGGTCATCGTAGCGTTTTTTCAGCGCGTCCGAAAGTCTTTTGTGTCCATCAAGGACTCCAGAATCTACCACCTCCAAACATATACGTAGATCCTCTGGCAGCTGATGGGGGGCAACGTAGTCTCCAAGGATAGCTGACGGAGATGTTTGGCTCTTCTTGAACTTCCTCAACATGCTTGTTTTCTGCGAAGTATCTCCTTGGCTATATTTCCGTTCCCGTTCGCGATCCCCAGTTATTGATTGTCTACCGAGGGAATGTGTTGATGCAGACATTTGATTGCGAGGTGGCGGTGGCAGCGACATGTGCGATCGGGAAGGAAAGGGAACGGGAACAGCTGCTTTACTGCTTTTGGTAGGCGTACTGCGATACGGCGACCGCGGATGATCGGTTTTAGAAACGGGACTGGCGGCACGCCGATTATGGTAGCCCCTTGAATTGAGATCATCGACCTCATCATCCTCATCCGTCTCCAAGGATTCGTCGTCCATATTATGTGTCTCTTTTGTTCGTATGGAAGAGGCTCCCGCACTTGGGGGTGGGCCAGAGGG
This sequence comes from Calocybe gambosa, assembly GCA_900068965.1. NCBI lineage: Eukaryota > Fungi > Basidiomycota > Agaricomycetes > Agaricales > Lyophyllaceae > Calocybe > Calocybe gambosa. The sequence goes on along the minus strand of CEMU01569529.1, from coordinate 230,187 downwards.
CGAGGGCGACATGAAACGAGCAGCAATAGGCGGTAGGTAATCTCCAGATTCTAACGGTGATTCAGCACGATAATAATCATAGTCTAGATTGGGGGTCGATGACACTGGAGCGGCAGAGGTTGAGTACGGGTGGAGGAGAGGATCGATGAAGGTGTCCTTCATTTTGACGAGCTCTTGCACGTATCTAGATGAGGTCAAGTAAGTACAAGTGAGAACGTAAGAGTCAGGCAATTCTACCTGTCTTCGCTAGAGATGATTTCAAAAAGGACTTCTTGTCTGGTACGTTCACGAGCTCCGAGGTTGGACACGAGATCTTCCTCTGTGACCTCGCTCCAAGATGCAGCAGCAAATATTCCACTGGTAGTACTCTGAGACATTTGAGAGTATGGAGTACCCGAACGTAGGGATGCAGAAGATGTGGCGTCTGACTGTTTCTGAAGGTAGGGAGAAGCAGTCCGAGTAGAAGTTGCTTTGACGGTGGTCTTGTTCGTCGGGGCTGCAACATCAGTTTTGGAAGAGGAAGCAGCAGTAGAAACTGATGCACGAGGCTTCTCTCCATGTGTTGCCTGGAAGCGTGAAACGTTGGTTTTCAAAATAAGGGGAGGTGCAGGAGCAGGTGGTGGCTGGGCTGTGGCAGTGACATCAGAGAGAATACGGTCTGCAGTAGCAGGGGTAGGAGGTGGGGAAATAAAAGCGACTTTTTTCTGGATGTCAGTTGCAGCAGCAGATGGGATTCCGTTGTTGAGTATTCGGTCATTTCTGTTGGATGATTCAGGTTCGGTTGTGGTATGAAGGGTTAGCTGTGGTAACTGAGGAGTTATAGTGGAGGAAGAGGCACGAGAATCCGCTGATTCGTCGATAGGCGGGAGGGCTCTGTTAACAGGTGATATTTCTGGCAAGGGTTTGAATGAAGGGGTTGTTGAAGTTGGGCGTTGAGGTTCTAGAGGAGGCCAAGTTGGCAAAGGAGGGAACTTTTCTTTTTGGAGAGAGTTCTCCCTTTCCCTTTCCCTTTCCTTTTCCTTTTGACCACCACCGATGTGGAGGCGGTGGAGGAAGGCCTTCATGGAGGAGGAAGATTGAAAAAAATATTGAAATTACTCGTGGGAACCTCATGTTTTCACCTGCTCACTCAACAAAGCATGTTCCTCTCCTCATCTACCCTCTCAAATCGACCACCCTTCACCTCATTCAATCAGATAAAAATGCCGTCTCAAACGGTACAACCCTTTGGCTCGGTGCTCAATGCCTTTCCCTCTACCTCACCACCATCAGTATGCTACACAAACCTCATTCTAGGGTACTAGTAGAGCTCGGAAGTGGCATCGGTCTAACTGCGTACGTCAACAACGCTAACCCAATGCCATTCATCTTATTTTTAAAGTCTCGCTATGAGTTCTCTCGGCTGGGATGTACTCGCTACTGACATACCTCCTGTTATCTCAACTGTCCTTGCTCCGAATATTCAAAATAACCTCCCTCACTTGCCTATTACCTCTGGGAGGATACAAGTGCGCCAACTAGACTGGAATAAAACCCCGGACAGCTGGGTTTGGAATAACAACACATCTATCACTCCCGAATATCCTTTGGTGCCATCGTCGTGCCCCGAGAACAGTAACAAACCACTCCTACAACCTCCATTTGACCTTATCTGTTCCGCTGACACCGTTTACATCCCCGAGCTTATCCAACCTCTCCTCCGTACTTTCCACGCTCTTTGTACTTTGTCATTAGCCGCCTCCCCAGCCGCACGCCCTCCGCCCGTTTACCTATGCATCGAGAGACGCGACCCGGCCCTGGTCGACCGCGTCTTGGCAGAAGCACATGAAATATGGAAGTTCAACGTGGAACGCATACCGCATCGAAAATTGGTCAAGGCAATGGATAAAAACGGAATCGACTGGCCCAAGGAAGACTGGGATGGTGTCGAAATGTGGAAATTTACCTTGCCTCGACGGAGCAAATCGCGCTTGAAAGATGTTCACACCTGATCGTAGGCGTTCACAGAGTGAGGCAACACTCATGAGTTCGTCGTTCATGTCTAAAAACTCCGTGTAAATCACAAGTCGTTTCCTCGTGAATATATCCGTTCCTGCTGGACTATTTCCATAGGAGGGTATTATCGGAAAGCCTATAATTTATGACGGCAGGCTTGTAGAATCCTCAATATCAACATCTTCCCTTCTTGTAGCTACAAGCCTTAACGTTCGATCAAAACCATGACATGACTAGATAAACGACGATGAGTAAGGGCACGAAGTGGTATATACTCACTCACCAGGTCCCGCCATGTCTCTTCTTCATCGTTCTCTGTCTGCAGCTGATATATTTGCAAAAACCCTTTAAATCTGCTCAACGTAGTCGATCAGATCAGACTGGAAGGCAACGAATCTACCTACGTGAGACCGCCATCATCCGTGACGTCGAGAAACTCTACCAATTCATCCTTTGTTTCCTGAGGGAATGGCGCGCCATTCGTGTCTCGTGCCCATGCGTCAAGACCCTTTGGTGTAAGATACGCATTCGGAGGAGGAGTAAGCAACGCTACTCGATTCCTGTCAGCTACTGGTGATGGTGGGCTTGGTATTGCGGGTTCGCAGTACTTTGCAAATATATGCTTAAGACATGCTTCTAGCTGTTTCCAGGGGGAAAAAGAGATGATAAGGAACAAAAAAGCCAAAACAGCAAAAGAGTCCTGACTTGCCTGATCTGAAATACCACCATCGTCGTCGAGAAGCTTAACACCTGTGTTTCTACGCCCCTGGATGGAAGATGGCTCTGGTGTTTCTGGTCGTGGAGATTGTGGACCTGAATCCAAGCCACCGTCGTACATAAGTATTACTGTAAGTTGCAGTGAACGAAAAATAATATTATGGGACAAAGGAACCACGTGATGTAAAATGACCAGGTTTGTGACTCCGAGAAACTTAGACGTTTTCTTTCACGATGGCTAGCCGCGCTGAACCGCTCTCCATTGAGGTCTTACTGCAGAAGCAAAAGGCGGAAAAGGAGGCGGCTGCCAAGGCAGGTTTTGTTCTCTTTATGGGTTCCGGAGTTCACACTGAATCATAGCCGAAATTCCTGTCGAAAGAAGAGCGAGCAAAAATTGCAATAGCGCAACGGGCGAAGGAGATACGGGAGCAAAAGTCCAAGGAAGAAATCACTCGTAGAGATCGAGAAGCATTAGAAAGGGATGCAGAGGAAGTCAGGCAAAAAGAACGTAGTCAAGGGAGATATACTAACAGTGGTGGTGGTGGCGGTAATAGGCGTACGTTCAACATTCCAATTATCATAGTTCAAACGACAAAAGTCATTTTGTTTTTATACAGATGACGACAGGTATTCACATTCCGAACGCGATCGCGGCGAACGGCAAGGACGACGGGATCGAGATGGCGGACGAGGAAACATGCGACCTCCTCCTGCTCCTGCCGCTCCACCTCCACAAGACGATCGCCGTGGCCCAAAGGGGGGCTATGAAAATGTTCCTACTGGCCCTCGTGCTGATCGAGGCAAAACAAATGTCACCTCGACTTCAACGGGACCTTCGTCTATTATACAAGCTACTAACAGCATCCTTGCAGAACAGACAGCGTCGTATGTACCACCCATGTCAGACACGGCTCTTTCTGCGATTCGTTCACGTTATCTTGGTGTTGACAAAAAGAAACGCAAGATCCGCAAGATGAATGACCGCAAGTTTGTGTTTGATTGGGACGCACAGGATGATACGTTCGCGGAGGACTCACCCGTTGCAGTGGGGAGTGCGCGTCAGGGAGCACAGGTGATGTTTGGAAGAGGGCGGATTGCAGGTATTGATGACGGAGGAGGGGGAGGCGCAAGCGGTGGGGGAGTGCGTAACATGGAGAGTGGCGGGGGGAGGGCACCGTCACATCTTGCTGATGCTTTGGAGAGAAGAATGGCGGCCAAATCGGGTTTGGATGAGCGACACTGGACAGAGAAACCGTTGGGAGAGATGAAGGACAGAGATTGGAGGATTTTCCGAGAAGATTTTAGTATATCTGCTCGAGGTGTGCACATTTTGGTGCTGTTTTTTTTTTTTCTTTTTCTTATGGGGGCGCCGTGTCAGGTGGCCAGATCCCACATCCGCTTCGTTCGTGGGCAGAGTCCTCTATCCCACAAACCATTCTGGACTGTATTGAGCGAATTGGGTACAAGGAACCGTCTCCGATTCAACGACAAGCGATTCCTATCGGTCTGCAGAATCGAGATATTATTGGGATTGCTGAAACAGGTATGTATCTATATCTGAAGTGGGTCTTGTTTTAAAGCGCAATCCAAGGCTCCGGCAAGACTGCAGCGTTTGTCATCCCGATGCTAGCGTTCATTTCGAAATTGCCACCTTTTACAGACGATAATAGGCATCTGGGGCCATATGCGCTCATTTTGGCTCCAACACGTGAGTTGGCACAGCAAATTGAGAGCGAAGCACGGAAGTTTGCGTCACCACTTGGGTTCAAGTGTGTGTCGATTGTTGGCGGGGTAAGAATGAATAAAAAGAATTAAAGAGTTTTGTGTACTAAAATAAAGTAATCCGCAGCGCGCAGTCGAGGAGCAACAGTTTAATTTACGTGAGGGAGCCGAGATAATAATTGCTACACCGGGTCGTTTGCGAGATGTGATTGAACGGCATGTGCTTGTGCTGTCGCAGTGTCGGTATGTGGTGATGGACGAGGCGGATCGGATGGTGCACCTGGGGTTTGAGGCGGATTTGACATTTATCTTGGATGCGCTGCCGAGTGAGACTATGCAGGGAGAAGAGGCAGGTGAACAGATGGATGTGGATGGAGAGACGATGGTGAAGAAGGGGCGTACTCGTGTGACGACGTTGTTTTCAGCGACTATGCCTGCTGCGGTTGAAAGGCTTGCACGGAAATATTTGAGAAAGCCGGCGGTGATTACTATTGGAGAGGCCGGGAGAGCTGTTGACACGGTTGAACAAAAGGTTGAATTTGTGACTGGGGATGAAAAGAAAAAGTGGGTCGTTTATTATTGTTATTATTATTATTATTTGCCGAGCTTTTACTTGACTAGACAAAAACTGCTGGAGATACTGAACAGTGGACAGTATGGATCGCCAATCATCGTGTTTGTCAATCAAAAGAAGACTGCAGATATGGTGGCCAAGGATCTGACACGTGCGGGGGTGAGTGTATTATTTATATATATATAATTTGCAATGGGTGGGGCTAAAGGGATGATGGCAGTGGAATGCATCTACGCTTCATTCTGGCAAGAATCAGGAGCAGCGAGAGGCATCGTTACAATCGTTAAGAAGTGGGGAAAGTGACGTGCTTGTTGCAACGGACTTGGCAGGACGGGGTATAGATGTGCAAGATGTGTCTCTTGTGATAAACTTCCAGATGGCGAGTACGATCGAAGCGTACGTGCATCGAATTGGTGAGAACAATGACAATTTTGTGTGGACATGTGCTGATTTTAGTGTAAAATAGGGAGGACTGGGCGAGCTGGGAAACTTGGGACAGCGATAACGTTCCTGACGAACGATGATGATGAAGTCATGTGGGTTTATTTGTTTTTTGATTTTTTTCATTGATTAAAAAAAATTCAAGGTATGACCTCAAGCAAGGTACGGGTATTTCGTTGATGGTGGAAAGTGATACTAATTTTTTGTGTAATAGAAATCTCCAAGAGTCCGGTGTCGAAAGTAGGCGTTGAGCTTGCAAAGCATGAGGCTGCGCAACACAGGGTATCGCGGGAGATGAAGCGTAAACGAGAGGGAGATGAAGGGTAGCCGGAGTCGGGCCGAATTGTTTATTTGTAGTGATGATGTTATTATGATTTGTCATAATACTCCTTGCCGTACCGTACCCGTTTACCTTATCCCATCTCTCCACACACCCACCCCTCTCTCTCTCAACACACCCATATGGCCGACAACCGACAATGCAAACACAACCATCATCACATCCACGACCACGACCATCATCATCATCATTCTTCCCCCTTCATCCGTTCCCTTGCTCAATCTACTCACGTCCTTCTAGCCATGCCCGCTAACACTAATCCTTCCAAGCTTCCTCATGGCCCCCTTCATGACCTTAAGCGCTTCCTCAATAATCACATCCCCCCACAATCACCACCACCAAGAGAGCGCCTCTCTTCTTTCATTCAAAAGAATCCTATCATCATTAAACAAAGTAAAGACAGACCACACTCCCCTCCCGCTCCATCCTCCCCAACTACACAACACTCTTCTTCCTCCCTCCCCTCCCCACCCATCCCAACAACATCCTCTTCAATCTCTCTCCGCGACATAAACCAGGTCCACCTCTCCAAAAAATATGGAAAACTTGGCCGTGTACTTGGAAGCGGTGCTGGCGGCACTGTCCGCCTCATAAAGTCAAGCAACAAAACTGGCGGTGCCATATACGCAGTAAAAGAGTTCAGACCAAAACGTACCGGTGAAAGCGAAAAAGAGTACCAGAAAAAAGCTACCGCAGAGTTCTGTGTCGGTTCAACCCTCAAACACATCAACATCATTCAAACAATCGACATCATCTCTGACCATGGACTCTACTATGAGGTCTTTATTTCATTTTCAATGATTTTTTTTCAATCGGCTCATTTTTTTCCATTTTTTTTTTTTTTCATACCAGGTAATGGAGTATGCCCCCTATGATCTCTTTAGCGTCGTCATGTCCGGTAAAATGTGCCGCCCTGAAATTTACTGCGTCTTCCGCCAAATTTGCGACGGCGTAGAGTACATCCACGAAATTGGTCTCGCTCATCGTGACCTTAAACTCGATAATTGTGTCATGACAAACGACAACGTCGTCAAACTAATCGACTTTGGTACCGCCACCGTCTTCCATTATCCAGGCAAAGCACACACCCTTGCCACAGGCATCGTCGGAAGTGATCCCTACCTTGCCCCAGAGGTCCTCACAAAGGATAACTATGACCCAAGAAAGACCGACGTCTGGAGCGTCGCCATCATATTCATGTGCATGGTCCTTCGACGCTTTCCCTGGAAAATTCCGGATCCAAAATCAGACCCTAGCTTTAGAGCTTTCGTTCACGCTCATCCAGATCTATCACTCAAGCCTGAACCTAAACTTGCCAAGAGTCTTGATTCTTCTGATCCGGAACTTGACACCCCGAAACAACAGCACTCCCACCCCGTGCGCGGAGCCACCCTCCCACCCTCCCTCTCTTCCTCTCGTAAACCACCACTCGTTAGAGAGCGCGCATCCAGTACAGGTACTTCCAACGTCGATCAGGAGGAGGAAGGCTCCTCTAGTGCCACCACAAATTCCTCCGCCTCGGAAGGCGCCTCACTGCTCACATCTGCTTCCACCGAATCAACTGCGATCACAGATCCTCCTTCACGCCCAGAAAGTGGTCCCAAAAACTCGCCCATTTTCGACTCGCCATTGACGACGCCCACCGGAGCAGCTCGTCATGATGAGGATGAGAATGATAGTGAACGTAAGGCGCTCTTTCGAAAGTCACTCCAGGGCAGTGGCACCAAGTTCCATACCCAAAGTATGGCCACATTGCCTAATATCGGCAGCAATGGTTTGCTTCAAACAAACAGTCCGGGCGAGATGGATCCGTCCGTACGTCATCTTGCCCGTCCGGGACAGTCCACAGAGTCTCTTCCTAGCCCCATGCTTCCTCTCAGACTCAGCGAGGACCTGTCAGCCGTCCCACTTCCCAAACCCCCGAATCGTGGCAGATCATCGACATTTTCGGCCGTTTTGGAAGACAACGAGATGCCTCGAGTCGTCGTCGGTGCACCGTTGAGTTCCTCTCCCTCTGGATTATCGCCACCACTGCCTCCATTACCACAATCGACATCTCCCGCATTGCCTCCATTGCCTACACCGCCCATTGCACCCAAGCCTCGGCAGCGCACCGACAGCGTCACGACGTACCACGGCTCGGGTCCAGAATCAATATTCCGACTTCTGCCTCGCGAGACGCGTCCTGCATTACGCCGGATGCTATATGTCGAGCCGTCATCCCGATGTACGCTTACAGATTTGCTCAAAGGCAAGGGTAAGACAAGCGGCTTGCTATGCGGGTGTGATGTCACGACGCCCCACCATCACCGCGACCGGTCTAGCCAAGGCAGCGAAGGACATTGTGTCGATCATGATGATTGCGATACGGATGACGAGGATGACGGCGATGAGTGGCTCAAGAGCATCGTATCCTGTTCGGTCCCCGGAAACGAAGGAAGGCACCCTCATATCAAGGTTGCCGTTGACGAAAAGAAGACAGGCAAGAGGAGATTCTTCTAGTGGGCAAAATCGACAGCTCTAGATCCCCTTAGGCACAATGCCAAACCGAGCAACGTTTCGCCTCTCGAATAACTCACTTACCAGAATGACTCGCTTTTTCTGTATATCTACTATATATTTCATTATTTTTGCATAGTTTACCTTTTTTTTTTTTTTCCTTCATACTTTATATCTGTTAGATATCCGATTCTTTTCTTTCGCCTGCATTCATGCTGTTCTATCCCCAATTTTGACTGGCTTGCTTCTTGACGAACCTTCCTTACGCTCTTTGCCGAGTATCATCCTCTTCTACACCTTTTGATCATGCCTTTTCAGAACTGACGGACGGAATGGATCCATTACCAAAGTTTAACATATCTTCATTCCGTAATTTCTGCCGATTTTGAATGACCTTTAACCGCATACGAGTGCATGTACACATTCAATCTATTTCACTGTTCTCTTCCTATCTAAAGGCAAATGCAATAAAGATGACAGCTGGAAATATTGCTGGCACGTCGATCGCAATCAACATCAGGCTGGCAAATGCTTTTTAGAGTTTAGTATGTAGTGTTGATGATGAGTTCTAGACGATGAACTCGGGTCTCGTATTCGGACTCGGACTCGGACTCGGACTCGGAATCGGAATCGGAGGAGACAGGGCGCATGTTTTATCCCGTCGTCCGAACCTGACGTTGATAATTAAAACAAATATTGACCTTGTGGCGGACGGGTTTTTCGCCAAATCCACGTCTATTACAATTAGTACATCGAACGCGTTATATGCTATCTATAGTTCCTCATGCCGAGCACCTTCCTTCCTATCTTTCTTTCCGTGTGCCTTTTCCTTTTCCTTTTCCTTAGACTTGCGCTGGCCCTCCGCCTTGGGCTTGATATCATACCCAACAGCACGCAGAGCGTCAGTAATCTGCTCCATTGCTTCATATCCGTCCTCCAAGTCAACATCCTCCACGATTTGAAACACAACATTTTCATCATGATCACCAGAAACACTTTCCAGAGTCACTTTCTTCCCTTCCTTACCGCCTAGAATAGCTTCCAGCGTTTTACGCAATAAACCACCATAAGGCACGTCCTTTGAACCCACGGGATTGACTTTCCGAGTTTCCTTTTCTTGTGGTGGTGATGCAGGCAAAATGGGCCTATGCCGTTGGGGTTCGACAGGATGATCAGTATTAGGGAGGCCCTCTTGGCCATCAACAGAGCCGACGGGAGGTAACGTATCGACAATCTCACGACACTTGATCTGATGCTCTTCGCCTGTGTCGCGTCGCGACTTGAAGCCAGGCTCTCCACACAAGCGTGGGGTGTTGATGACGAGAACGTAGGAGCAAGTCTTGGTCTCCTTGACAAACAAGATTGTGTCTGTCATCGTCATCGAGCAATGGAACTGTGGAAAAACAATAATAAATATTCATATATATAAAAGAAAAGGGCCAAAAACAAAAACAAAAAAAGGGGGGGAGCAGATAGAATGCGAACCAAGAAATTAATTTTCCGGGCCGCATTAACTCAGGTCAAATAAATAGTAGTTGAAAGGTCAGATGATCTTACTTGAACTTCAACTTCGCGACTTCTTCCTGTCTTGTCACACACGGTCCCGTCACCCCATCGCTGTACTAAATAACGAGACCCAGCGCCGCGAGCGAGTTCAAGGTTGTGTGCCTGCGCATCTCGCTCTGCAACAGACAGGTCCGCGCCAGGATTTGGGGCTTTTCCCAGCGTGTATGCTTCCCACTGTCAAAAATGATAAAATCATTCAATACAAAAAGCGGGCTTATTAATCAATGCCACACCAACTGAATCGAGTACAATGGCACTCACCTCAGTATCTTCTTGGGGTGGTCGGTGGCCGGCTAGCGAGGGAATAATTAATTAGCCACGTTTGATCAAGACGACCCTTTAGTAATCTAGAAAGATAGAAAGGATGATGTGTGCGTATCAACGTCAAAAGACAAGTTTAGCAAGGGTGGGATAGAAGGTCCTTGTCCCAAAATTTTCTACGCCAAGAGAGATCAGCAGAAGGCGTTACCTGCAGAATTGGCGGCCTCTTTGAACTGTCGAATTTCTTCATTGTGACAATATGAATAAGTGAACCATCCTTGACGATGCTTTTGTGAACGTAGCGTAAGTAGGAACGATACCCCCCAAATAAATAAATAAAAACAAGGGAGAAAGGTTACGCACGTAAAGACAAGTTCCAGACAATGGTTGGAGGAGTGACCAGCTTCGTGAAGGGGATATTTCAAAGTCAGATGGGTCGTCGTCGGTGACTGGATGGACATTGTCGACCGGTTTAGGAATAAAGCACAGAAAAGAGTCCCTTGGACCGATCTTCATCTTTTCCAAAGTATAATTAGCTGTTGCGGGTTGTGAAGATGATGGCTAGTGAAAGAAGCGGGGTCAATTGTCTCGGTAAGGGGTATATGAGCGCGTTGGGATGGTTACTTGGGAGCCGTCTCCAGCGTCTATCTGATTGAGAGACGAAGGTTTTTGGGGACTGTCTAACCATGGCTGATCCAGAAACTCGAGCTCTCCGCCACGAAGACCATCTGCGAGCCAGCGCTGAGCTGTCTCGTTGAGAAGAGGTAGGGAGTTGATGAAAGCTACGCGAAACTTTGGAAAAGCATGTATATCCTCTGGCAAAGAATGGAATAGACGAGCGGAGACAAGGAGAGGGAGGAGGACGAGGAGATACATTTTGAAAAGTGACACGCGATCGGCGGCTGTGAATATTAAATCCTAGGTAATTTTTATTTAAATAATAAATAATAAATATTTATACTAGCTTCTATTTTCGGTATTGAATTTGTGCATTAAAGCCGGGACACCCCATGCTGCTTTTTCTCTTCCCTCCCCCCTTTTCCCTTCTTTTCAACCAACGCGTTATCCCGCCATCTTGCTCACCTCCCCGCTCGCCCAGTTTCGCGCCATTGGCTCGTTAATGTCATCATCGCCCCGCGAACCTCATGACGACCAAGAAGATAAGCAGAATCTCGACGAGTTAGATGTGCCACTGAATGAAGGCGACAATGAAGGTGGTATGTCCTCATTCCCATCCCTATCGTTTCTCCCTCAATTTGCTATGTCTATTAACCGTGATTAACGTTGATCTCCCCTATTTCCGTTTACAGAAACAGCCAATAAAGATGCTGAAGCCCCCACGAAACGGGGTCGTGGTCGCCCAAAAGGTAGCAAGAATAAGCGACCAGGCGGCGCCGGAAATGCTGCAACATCAGGATCATCAACAACGGTCCCAAAGAAAAGGGGCAGACCACCAAAGGCAAGTTGTCATGATGCATCATCGCGTTACGTTATTTGCCGCGAAACCCTTTCTCAACTAATTGTGTATAAAAATTAGGAGAAAAAAGTCGATGGCGACGGTGATGGTGACCCACCAGCCAAACGACAGCGTGGTCGACCTCCGAAGGCTTCTAAACCTGACGGCGTAGACGCTGCTGCAAGTGGCGATAACACCGAATCCGGCCCCAAGAAGAAGAGGGGTAGACCTCCGAAGAAGACAGCAGAATAGTTCATCGATACCCTCCGTCCAAAGTGCCACATTTACCTTTCAAAGGCTATGTTTTCTCTAGGTCCAGTTACACCTTGCTATTACTTACATATAAACTCACGACCGACACGCATGTTCTGTCCGTACGACCATCGCTCGCTATATCTTTGCAGAACTTTTTACCTCCTTTCTTGCTTGTTTTTTTTTTTTTTCCTTTTATCTACCCAGGTTGCCCTTACGCTGTTGTCGCCACTGTCGCTATTTATCCTGTACGCCTGAGTATATCATCTGCATTGTTTTCTCTTCAACTTCTATGCAGAATTTCGGCGGTGTAAAATCCACATTGGGCCTGTGATTATTGAACTTACGTTACACACGTTAGACAATGGATATTCCCGCACTTTCACTGAGTATGAGAAAAAAAACTTAATTTTGGGGCGCATTGATCAGACTTCATTATCATTATTCTGTACCTATAGCATGTGGCCACACAACAGGGTCGTCCATTCTGGGTTATAAGGTTTGACGTTCGGTTCGTTTGGCCTCTATGCAAGGTGTCAACGCCATCCATGAAATCCATATCCCCGCCACAATGAGAAGTGCAAACAATGCTCGCACAACACATTGTATAACTTTGGCCTGCCACATGGCTCTCTTTTTTGCCGTGGCATAGCTTATATCGGGACGAAAGGTAACCATTGTATATAAAGGAAGCCATCCAGATGGGTTTCGCGGTGGGTAGGGAACACGAGACAGTAGCGGACCGAGAGAAGATAGCGAGATATATGATCCAGAACTCAGAGAATAGAGAAGGTTGTCTAAGGTTTTCTTAAATAGGTAGCTGGGGGTCGTAACGGCGTGTCTCATTTCGGCACTAGAACGTGCATTAAAAAGGGAAAAAGGGACCACGCAAAAATAGAGTAAAAAGGCGAGAAGGAAGAGGAGAAAAATACCGAGTCACTTACTAGTTATCCATGGCCATGTCGCATATCGCCACCAGATCTTCGTGCCGAGTATCAGAATATCGTTCTAGGACACGGGCAAGGCTTTCGTCGACGTCTTGGGTTGACTCAACCCTAAATGACGGTGCAGAAGGATTGACACCCTCTTGGCGAAGTAAAGTCATTAATATTCTGACGTCTTCCAGTCCGCAGTTTAGGCCTTGACCAAAAAATGGCGCCATGGAGTGCGCTGCATCACCCAATATAATGGTGCGGTCTTTGTAGTGATATGGTTTGGACTACCAAAAGCAGCAAAACAATAATAATAATCAGCAGACGTCTGGGAAGCTCAACAGCTGATTATTTACCTTGGTGCAGATCAAGGGGCTGCGGGGATTGCGTGAAAAATCGTTCACGAGGGTTTTCTCGCCAATCATAGGCACAACATCGGGAAAGTACAGTTTAAACCAACTCATGATAGCTTCGGCGCTATTGAGGCGATCAAAGTCTGTGCTAGGTGCGAAAAGGGTGCAAGTGAAACTCTTGTCCTGTTGCACCCGTCAGAAAAAAAAAAAAAAGATTGTGGTCTATGGATTGAACGGTGAGCGAAAGTGAGGCGAACCTTATTGGGCAACGCAATCAACATGAACGAATGTCGCGGCCAAATATGTAAGTGATTTGGATCAAGGAGGAATATTGGTTGACCGTCGCTATCTCGGCCTGCCGGCATTTTTAATTCTATGTATTCATGTTTGATGTATTCCTGCTGGTAATTCATCCTAATAAGCAACAAGAGTTGATGGTGGCAAGACCAAAACCCGGTTTGATAGAAAATAAAACAGATTCAACAATGAGCGACAGACGCGCATAAAATGGAAAAGAAGCCAAGCTCACTTGACAACTCGCATCATTTGCCTACGGATGACTGAATAGCTCCCGTCCGCGCCTATACAAAAATCGAACTCGACGGAGAATTCTTGTGTGGAGTCCAAATTACGAATAGTGATCAACTTTTTATTAAAATCAGCAGAAACAACCTTATGATTGAAAAATATCGCAATATTGTGGGATGTGGAAGCTTCTCGTAGAAGATCTTCGTTGAGCAGCGCGCGGTCAATGGAATTGATACACTATTAGACAGAAGGTACCAGGGCGAGAATTTTGTTTGATGAACAGAAAAACAATTTCGGAGGGAAGAGACTGACCTGTCCATCCTTGTCATAGAGCTGGCTGTCAAGATCGCCCCTCAAGTTATGGATCATTCGCCCACGCATGGGAATAAACGTCTGCATGAGCCGCCGCGATGCTGTCGGATCGATGACTTCAAGCGCGACTATGCCGCGGTGAGATAGCGCGAGGTTTATAGATCGCTGTCCATTTGCTTTGGTTGAGATGGGCCGCATATCTTTTTTCAAGAGTAGATCAATGGTTGGTAGGCGGAATTGATTAAAACTTCCAAGTCAAGCGAAAGAAACCTGCCTGGACGTCCTTCGTAGAGCTCGACCCGCCATCCTTGCTTGGCAAAGGCTATGGCAGCGAGACAACCCACTGGACCCGCACCAACTACGACGACCTTCCTTGGTGGCAACATATTTTGGAATTCAGATATAAAACAGATTTCCAAATAAAGAAATGGACAATTTCACCATCTAATCTTATCAGACAAATTACACCGTGACATGCTCGGATCTTCTGGTACGCAATATTATTAGAGGACCTTAACACCCCCTACCCAAGGTTCGCACTCCTTGTTCTTACCCCTCTACCAGCCCAACTTTTTACCAATGTCTTCCCCCAGCGTCTTTGAGACTTCTCTGAGCAGCGATTTCATTGTCCCTACTAACCGGGACATCCAAGCGAAACTTCATTCTGATGGAGGTTGGCTCAACCAGAATTTCCTTCTCCCTGAGCTTCTTACATCCTATTCCCAGATGCTAAAATCACTTACCTTTGTGGTAATTCTCTTGGGCTAAAATCGAAACGGTCAGCCGCTCTTGTACAAGAAGAACTGAATGTGTGGGGTACGCGGTATGTAAACACCCTCTCGCCTTCCACGTATTCCCTCATACACAACCTCTGCATCAGCGCCGTCACTGGCCATTTTGATCACCCACATAAGCGGCCCTGGGTAAAATACACGGATGAGCTTAATCCACTCATGGCAGAGATCGTTGGTAACCTTGATTCAATCCATCTCCTCAGAGGCGACAATAACACCGCATTTTGACAGGGGCCAAGGAGAAGGAAGTTATCTGCATGGGAACGTTGACCACCAATCTGCATCTCATGATGGGTTCTTTTTACAAGCCCACTGCGGACCGCTACAAGATTTTGTGCGAAGCAAAAGCTTTCCCCTCGGATCAAGTCAGCCTCTCTGGATATTCTGCATATATTTGACTGAACTAGAGACGTGCTTGCTTTTAACAGTATGCATTTGCATCGCAGGTTAAGGCCCATGGTCTGGATCCTGCGAAGGCAATTCTCGAGATATCACCTAGAGAAGGCGAGTATAATCTTCGCGAAGAGGACATTCTGGAAAAGATCGCGACCGAGGGTTCGTCCATCGCCCTTGTTCTCTTGAGTGGCGTGCAGTACTACACCGGCCAATGGTTTCCTATGCAATCTGTTACTCGAAAAGCGAAAGAACAGGTGAATAAAAACTACTTCTACGTCCCTGAGACTATTACGACAAAAAGATCCCTTGTACGAAGTTAAACCCAAGAGCTGATGTTACTGTTTCTTCAGGGATGTATTTGTGGATGGGATCTTGCACACGCTGTCGGAAATGTCCCCCTATCCCTACATGATTGGGATGTAGATTTTGCAGTGTGGTGCACGTACAAATATCTTAACTCAAGCCCCGGCGGTATCGCCGGTCTTTACATTCACGAAAAATGGGATAATATACAGAGCCCCAAGTACGCTCATGTGTCTCGCCCTCTGATAAAATAGGTTACTCACAAGAAGGGCTGGCGTTTAGGTTGACCGGTTGGTGGGGGCACGAACTCTCCACGCGATTTGACATGCCGCCAACATTTACGCCATCGCCGGGTGCCCATGGGTTTCAACAATCGAATCCTAGCGTTTTAGCTATGGCCGCTCTTTTGGGATCGCTCCAGGTGTTCAAAGAAGCGGGAATGATGGGTCCAATAAGGGAGAGGTCACTCTTGCTGACTGGTACCCTCGAGAAGCTTCTCAGACAGTCCAAATATTTTGTACCCGCCAGCGAGGAGCGCCAGATGTATCCTCAATCCAACAGTGGCCAGCCCGGGTTCACGATCATTACGCCGTCGGAGGCCTCCCAGCGTGGTGCTCAGCTTTCGTTGTTATTCTTACCCTCTGGCACTGGGCTCATGCAGAAGATATTCTCCAAGCTGGTTGACTATGGTGTGGTGGGTGACGAGAGAAACCCGGATGTGATTCGGCTGGCGCCCGCCCCGCTATACAATACGATCAAAGACTGTGAAAAGGCTGCATACTATCTAGAGGAAGCTTTTAAAAGCTTCATATGAAGGAAAAAAACAAACTTTCCTATCCAGGGTAAAATAAATCTAGAGGTACTTCAGGATAATATATCTGTGTACTTGAAGTCCAATAAAACGTTGTCGTGCTCTTGATAAAGCTTCATATCGCGAAGTACTTTGGCCGGTGCGTCGCCTTGGATGAGTTGCAAAAGATGTTGGTAGACTGTTTCGAGAAGCTCTATACGAAGTAAAAAACGTTCCTACCCAGAGTAAAATAAATCTAGAGATTCTTCAGGATGAAATCCTTGACTATATCTATGTAATTGAAATCCAATAAAACGTCGTCGTGCTCTTGGTCAAGCTGATCTATATTGCGAAATACTTTGGCCGGTGCGTCGTCTTGGTTGAGTTGCAGCAGATGTTGGTAGATTAACTCGCTTTGTGGGACATTGATGAGGGAGTCGTTCTTGGAGTGGATGATGAACCATTTAATATGAGAGGAAAGGAGCGGGAAATTGATTGTTGAAAAAGGGGCGAAAGAGTCGCGGCGACCAAAAGCGGGCGCCACGAACCACTCGCGATAATCCGGGAATGTATTGACAAGGAGGTCGAGATCATATATGCCTTCCGACATAGTGATCGTCTTTACCGATGAGAGTATAGATGAGGAAGGCGTGAGAGAGGGAGTTATGGATGATGAATCTAAAAAAATGGAAGTGATCATATGTGCGCTACAGCTGTGGCCGATGAGGTGTATCTGATTCGGATTATAAATGGGCCCCGGGTAGCCGGGTGGACCTTGCCACTGAGAGAGAAAAATGAGTGTCTGAAGGACGTCCTCGCAGTGACCTGGATGGCGAAAGTGGTCGTCATCGGGAGGATCGCGGGGAGTTAGACGATAATTCGCAACTGCTACTGGATATTGAGTAGCGACTGTGAGACGTTGGGCGAGTTTTTTGTGGTCTGCCTTGTCCTCTCTTTTTTTTTGCAGAAGATGAGAGAAGGAATTTTAGTACCGAGTAGGACTGTATACTCACGTTCTCCAAGCACCTCCATGGAAAAAAATGATAAGAGGAGGTGAATTTGGACCGTTCTGAGGATTATCATGGGGGAGATATAGGTCTAGTTGGCGCAGTTTGTCAGTGGAGTCTGCGCTATAAGCTATGTCGACCAACTCCATGTCCCAAGCCAGGTATGAAGGCGGCTGTGTCACACTGTCACGTCATATATATAGTGACGTCATGGCTGCGAGTGGATGTTACATATAAAGGATCGCTTCGCTGCACCCCAATTCATTCTCACTCTTCCCTCATGGCATTCACGACTTCTGATATCTGCAAAGTCCGTCACATCTTTTTATTTTATTTTTATTTTCTCTTCTACAAACTCATTCATTCTCAAGATAATTCTCGCTATCGTCCTCCCACCTTTAGGGGTGTTTTTCGAAAGGGGATGTGGGGCAGACCTGGTATGCCCACCCTTGTCTCCTCTCTCTACCCGCCATCTCACTACACATTCTTCCAGCTAATCAACATACTCTTGACTCTCCTAGGTTACCTGTGAGTTTCCGTTAACCCACTCTGATTTCCGCCAAAGCTCATATAATTATAGACCTGGCATCATCCATGGTAGCGCCCCTTTTGCCGCTCTGCTTAAATTGGAACTAATCATTTGTTAGCATTATACATTATCTTGAAGTATTAGACGGACTTTTTATGACATTACTTGATGACATTTTGGACTTGTATTAGATACTCATGTGTGTTTAATACTCTTTTTATCTAATTTTTTTCGTCAACACCGTCCACATCGCTACTTTCTTCTTCCTCGTCTTCGCTGCTAGTCTCTGGATCATCTTTAGTATGAGGAAGCATTCGCTTGTTCGCTAGCTTCCCCAAAGACTTCACTTGTGCTGCAGACTTTGCTGCCTCAGTGTCTTCTCCCTCACTTTCTATTGTCGTCTCTTCTTCTGAGGGTAATACCTCCGTCGCTGTTTCCGAATTCGCTTTCCGGACTTCCGTGGGGTCATCCCGATCTGTTTTTTGCGTGATCATCCCTGCAGCCTCGGTTCCAGATTCATCATCTTTTTCGCTTTCACTTGAATTTCCCTTTTCATCGCCCTCTTCGTCGTCCTCTTCGCTTCCACTTTCCTGTTCGTCGAATTGTCTGATCATATGCGCGCCGATATTCCAGCACTTTTTCATATTTTCGGTCAGATCGCCCTTGATTCCCACAGCACGAGATTCAGGCAATTTATGCCATTCACGTATGTCCTCCTCTTCCACGATGTCGTCTTGGTACAACACTGCCAGTATCTGTCCAAACAAGGGTAACCGCCTTGATGATGCACAATGACTCTAGTATTGCTGTATGAGCTTCCAAATAGTCGCATGACATAGCTTTACCTGCAGCACCGTCACAGTTTCGACGGGATCCACACCCCCAATCCTATCAATAAGCTCACCCCATCTCCCAATAACGTTTGCAATCTCCTTTCGCTGAGCTATCCCCCCTCCGTCCACAAGCTGAATTTTCTCCACAATCGCAGCTACAACAGCCTCACGTACACGTCGGAGTGGGACGTTGCTTGCCATACGCAGAGTCTTGAGCTCAACTGCCGCGTTGTCCACCGAGTGCCCTTCTAAAAACGCTCGCTCAAGTGATTGTGCGACCTCTGCTTGGAATTCTGATTCGACTATACGTGATGCTACCGGAACTTCCAGAGGAAGCGATGTATCTGAAGGCGCAGTAAGCGAGTGTGATTTTCCGTCAGAGTCGTCTTCAGAGTCGAATTCGCTCTCGCTGCCTGAAGTCTCAGATCCATCATCTGAATGGTATAGATCTGAGGCATTGTCCGCTGTATACAGGGATTGAGAAGGTTTGTTGTCAACAAGACAAGTAAAAATGGAGGAATACCCAGTCGTGTACACCTCTCGTTTTGAAAATTCGCAACCTCGTCTTCGTCTGCATCCTCGCTCGGGTTGATCGGCCAGACAATTGCGTTGAAGTCCTTTCCAAGAGATATGGGTATAGAGTCTTGGCCTGTGGGATGTGTTTCGGTGGAATGCTCTTGCACGTAAACAGCGAAAGGAGCACAACTCTTACACGCTTCAATATCCTCAATATCAGAGTCTACGTCTTCTGACTCAACTTCATCGTTTTCGCCCCGCTTCCTTGATAGCCTCTCAAAAGGCCTGAGCTTTGCATTGGGTCCAATAATTACCCCATCGCCAATCAAACATCCTTTCGGTATCTCGCTCCCGTCTTTTATAACAACACCTGTTCCAACGATGCTGCGCTCGATGACACAGTCTGACCCAATGACGGCTGCTTCAAAAATGTAGGAGTTCCGGATGATCGTACCAGTCCCAATTTTGCAATTCTTTCCGATCACGGAGGCGATAATCTGCGTGTTTTCATTGACGTGTGCCGAGGGCCCAATAAGAGTGTTATTTCCGATTGTACAAGTCCTTATAATGTAAAATGACGGATTGGCACAGTTTAACTTGAAAAGGAAGTAAATAAAACTCACCGAGCAAGGATGACTGAGTGGTCGTTTGCGATATACTTATTGCCACGTCCATGATCATATTGGTGCCCACCCGGATGATTATCATCAGGCACTAAAGGGAACGTCCATCGAGACAGAATGTCCTTACTTTATAAGAACCAAAGAGCGTCAATATTTGTCGAGCCGGTGCAGAGCACCTGAGCTACCTGATAGCCTCATAGCTCTTAGTGTCCTTCACCCGCGCTGCATATCCATCTTTCGCGACATAGCAGTAGATGTTTTTCATAAGGAGGTCAGACGTTAATACTCCGTGAACGAAGTCCCTTCGGATATCGAGGTAATCAAAGTTATCCTGGAACAACGAAGGAACCTAGAAGAGGGAGATGAGCGTTTTTTAAAAAAAAGCTTCATGAAAGTAGTTTAATACACCAAACCTCTACCGAGCACACATCTATGGAACAGTCTATCAAGTCATTACGGATCTCGATTTCAGGATGCTGGGCCAATATCTCGCGCGGGATGCTGGCGAGTGTGGTTGGTGGGACCTCGGTGACAGGCTGGTAAAAGAGGCACTCAGAAGTTCCTGGGTCTAGCGCGAAGATCGAAGAATCTCCCCGAGCTCTGTACAACATCATCACAAGTTCAACAACAAAAGCGCGCGGGGAAAGGACACACTTTGTTCGATGTCTTACACCACTCTCTTTGACTACCATAGTCATAATAGCATCTTTGTTCGCTTTACGACGTTCCTTGTGCACGCGAACGACCTCATCAATCCGTATATTACTCACCAAATCACCCATAACGAGGATAAAATCGCTAGTGACCAGTCCACGCGTGTAGATATCGCGCATGGCGTCCCCAGGAGAAAAGGTTTCCTTCGCGGTGAGGATAGGAATAATCTTTATACCAGAACCGGGCTTGGACCATTTAGATTCTCTAAAAAGTGTGAGGAGAGAGGAGTCAGTGAACAAACTTTCTCCTATGGTTTGATTCAAGTAGCGTTGCGCACCCGATGGCCGCCTTTACCAGTTCTGCATGAGATCGGCAGACTACGAAAATCTCTTGTACACCCGCGAGTGCAAGGCTCTCAAATGTCCAGTCAAGCAGAGGAGCATTGCAGATCGGAAGCAGACACTAGAGCAAAATGTAGTCAGCGAGGAGATCATACATAACTGACGAACTCTCACTCGAGGTTTACGCGTTGTAAGGGGCCAAAAGCGTTTATTGAAGCTGTCCGCAAGAACAACAGCTTGTAACACTTCCTCTTCATCGTCAATTAATTTGTCTTTACCAGTACCTGACTTGGGAGCCATTGTGAAAGAGTGGATGTGACTGACTTCACAGAGTGATATTTGCCAAATTGGGAAACAGTGCAAATCTATTCCTTGAAAAACAAGACAAGAAACAGCAAAAAGATTACAATTGAACCTAAAGACAAGGAGCACGATCCGTTAAAAGAAGGTATGTGGGTATGTATCTCGAATGAATGGATCGAGTGATTAGGTATGAAGACGGATCAGGGCTAGTCATGATAAGTGGTCATCGAAAAGGGTAATAACCAAATCCTAGATGTATCATAAAGAGAAGACATGAAGTAAATGTGAACAGCTCCCTTGCTAAAATACTAGTAAGGACTGAACAACAAGATGAATGAAGAAACGGGTAATCATGAGCGTCGTTCATTATTGTAAAAAAAAATAATCAAAATCAAAAGCAAGATTGATTACGCAGCAGCTGCAACGACGGGAGCAGCGGGAGGAGCAGGCTCAACAGGTTTATCAGCAGCTTCCTGAGTAACAGCTGCAGTAGCAGCAGCAGTACTCTCGGTTTGGGCTTCTGAAGCAGGGTTCTCAAGAGGAGCAACCGGAGCAGGCTCATCAATCTTGGGAGGGTGTTCATCGACCTTGGCGGGGGCAGCAACCTCGGGCTTCGGCTTGCCTCTGAAGAAGTCACCGACACGGGCGGAAAGGCGTCGGCTAACTTTCAAGGTCTTGGAGACCTGTACATAGGAATAAGAAAGATATCAAAAGAGCGAATCATTAATACCTTCTCCTTTTCCTCTTCCTTCTTCTCCTCTTTCTTTTCCGTCTCCTCGGTAGCAGGGGCAGGAGCGGATTCAGGAGCAGCAGCAGCAGCCTCTGCAGGGGCGGCAGTCTCACTAGATATCAATCAGATCAACAGGCATGGACCGTAGAAGATCAGAAGCTCACGTCTCCTTGACGGGTACGGCCACATCCTCCGCCTTAACAGCTTCAACAGTAGGCTCAGTAGCAGGGGCAGTGGTTTCCTCTTTGGGAGACTCATCAGATGAGGCAGCGGGTGCTACTGCAGCCTGGAACAAACGATGAGTCATGTGAGGTACAATCAAGGTAACATTTAGCAAACCTCAGCTTCCTCCTTCTTTTTCTCTTTCTTTGGGCTCTTGGGTGCCTTCGCTTTCTTCTCAGCCTTGTTGACCTTGTCTGACTTGAAAGGAGCAAGGAG
Organism: Calocybe gambosa; assembly: GCA_900068965.1. Lineage (NCBI taxonomy): Eukaryota > Fungi > Basidiomycota > Agaricomycetes > Agaricales > Lyophyllaceae > Calocybe > Calocybe gambosa. The sequence continues at coordinate 207,982 of CEMU01569529.1, read as the reverse complement.
TTTGGAAAGAATGCCGGGGCTCTTTGGGCGGTCTTCTTTCTTTGACACCTCACCCTCACCCTCAACCTTTAGAATAGTCAGATCAAAGAAAATATCCAGATATCGTAGACGTACAGGCTTGGCCTCTTCTTTTACGGGCTCCTCGCCAGCAGAAGTGGGTTCAGCAGGGGCGGGTTCGGTAGCAGAAGGAGCAACATCGGTCTCCGTAATGGCTGGTGCAGCAGCTACATCAGGTTCTTGAGGCTTGGCGGCTTCCTTTGTTCATCGATGAAAAAAAGATGATTAAAAAAAGTGCAAGTCAACGTACGACAACTACATCATCACTCTTAACAGGTTCAACCAGAGCAGGAGCAGCGTCTGGGGCTGCGGTGGTGACATCAGCAGGCTTGTCTTCCACGACAGGGACGGTGGCAGCGATGGAGGCTTCAGGAGCGGACATTATTGCAAGTGTGCAAAGTGAGCTGCATGTAGAATAAGGTGTGAGTCAAGAGGGAGAGGAGATGGGAATACGAACACAAGATGATATTAAGAGTAAGAGAGAGAGAAAGTAATGCGTGCTACGCAACCTTTGAGGCCCGCTTATGACAGCTGGGGGTCGTTGAGAGAAATAAAGGAAGGATGGATGGAGAGACCGACAATTTTAGCGAGCCCTTCTTTTTATTTGGTCCGCCCTGTTTGGATGTTGTTTGGTCTTGCTAAACTATATTTGTTCCCGATTCTGAGATTCCATTCATTCTAATTAAGTGCATGGAATGGTAGCCCTACCTACTGAACTGTAGATTTTGCTTTTATTATATTGTGTTATACTGTATTCTCGTATCTGTCTACGGAGGGCTGCTCTATGTTCAGTCCTTGGCTTCCTTGGTGGTCGATCTAAATAGAAGCATCAAAATTTTTCAACCCAGCACGCGATCACGGTCACTAAGGGGCCTGTGTACTATAGTTTTCCACGGTACGAATGTCAAATTTCATGATGTTATTCGTGCCATCGACTACAAGTGTCTATGCATTGTAAAAATCCTACATTCCATGGGTACTCGCTTAAGCACGATTTGGTTGAGATGTGCTCTAGATCTTTCATGTGAGACGACAGAAATCTCAGGTTGGTGCCACATCACTTGTTTCATCACACGCGTCCCCTCAATTGAAAACCCATAACCCATAACCCAAGGGCAGCCAGCAGCAGGCTGCAGCCCACGAAATGCCTCTCGCCTGCACAGCAAAACAGAATTATAAAATTGTAGTTGCAACAATTGCACTTTTGGAAATGAAGTTTATCGCGTCATTGTTCTAATCCAGTGCTTGGAGCAACCCTGTAACCCTTTATATATTAGACCCGTTCCTCCCCCCCCCCCATATCACGACCTCTTACACGAACCATACAGTAACGACTCATGTTTGCTATACTCACACCAATACTTCTTTTCAGCGCTTTCCTCTTGCTTCTGCTCGTGTCTCTCTCAGTGCCAATCATCAAATCGATTTACCTATTCAAACTAAGTGCAAAAGTTGGATCAAGCCTATTTGACACTGGTGCTTCTGGCTCCGTAAAATTCGGCGTTTGGGGCTATTGTATTTCCTCCATAGATATCTCGTGAGCTTTGTTTCCACTCCATGGCTTCTGAAAACTTATCCCCCTTTAGCATAGTCGGCTTTGACCACAACACGGCTGCACATTGCTCAAAAAATCATCTCGGTTATACTTTCGACAGTACCATTGCGAGCGCACTGTAAGCCTGGTCCATCGTGTTCTTTCGTGTTTAACCATCTAATTTCCACAAGCCATGTCACTAATGCACGAGATACCATATCACAAACCACCACTGCTGCTCTTGTCTTGCACCCAATCGGTGAATATATTGTTATTTTAATTCCCTGACAATGCTGATAAGGAAGGGATTGATAGCGGCAGGGCTTACATTCCTCACCCTCTTAATTTCACTGTTCATGTTATGCAGGAATACAAACGGAACGGCAAGGCTGCCCTCGTTCCTCACCCTTATCGCCGGCCTATTGGCTACACTAGTGACAACCGTCGTTTTCCTTATCGACGTTATATCTGTCGCTGTGGTCAAACACAAGGTTCGCGATGCGACAGACGGCGATCTTTCCCTGAATTGGGGTAACGCAGTGCGTAACCGTCCCTACTACTGAAAAAGTTATTAAATTGATCCTGATACCGCCAGGTTTGGATGGCATTGGGAGCGACAGTGGCACTGTGGCTGGCTATGATAGGTGCTTGTACTAGTATATGTACCTCTAGAAGTCACAGGTATGTCATCCACTCTTATGCTCAATTTATCATGTACTGATATTCTGAGCAGACGAAATATGAAGGCGCAAAGATATTAGACTTTCCTCTCCAAACCTGCCTGCCGAGCATATGACGGACTTGAAAAGAAAAATGATGGACTTGTATTGTACCTATTGATGTGAAGGACACTTTCTATCTATCATCCCTTATTTATTGTCAATATGCGCTTGGACATCATCCTCAGCCTGGCAACCATCCATTGTTGCCAGCTTATTGATCATCATGCACACGCTTCCAACACTCGTTGTACAGGATTGACGTGAAGCAATTTGACAGATGTACTGAACACCACTATTTACGCTTGAGTGGATATAGGCCTTGAGCGCGGCGGAGGACGAAGCCCCTTAGCTTTCATGCGCCTCCGCTTGGCCTCTGAGGCAAAAAAAAAACCCAAGTTCAGCTGACACCCCAGATGATCAAACGAAAGAAAACATACCATCCAAATAAGATTGATCTTGTTCAGGATCAAATGTTATGTCAACCACATCCTTGACCTGTTCACCAGATCCGTCTTCTAAAACTAATGCGGATTCTAGAACCACGGCGGATTCGTCACTGCGAACTGCGGTGGCTTTAGATCGCCTCGAAACCTTGAATTTGGCAACAAAGAAGCCATCCATATTGTGTACGTGCGGGTAAAATCGCCGCGTGAGATCGAGGGAAGAATTGAACTTTTTCCCTCGATATTTGGTGTAGCCTTCACGCCCAAACTCTAGCCCGGTGTCTACGAGTTTGACATTTGGACGCTTCCGCAGCGCATAATCTACCACAGATTCGTTTTCCTCAACGGTAACCGAACAGGTAGAGTAGACGATATAACCCCCTGTTTTGGATTCAGTATTCACGCTGTCGATAGCGCACAGAATCAGTTGTTTCTGTAAGTGGGAAAGAAGCAAAAAGTCTTTTTCGGTCTAAAGGAAGTATTAGGCATCTATTCTTCAATAGCAGGCTGGGGTGAAAAATGTACCTTATTGACTTTGACGCTCTGGTCTTTGCTGATAACGCCCGTCCCACTACAGGGCGCATCTAAAAGCACACGGTCGAAACCGCCCATCACTTTGGGAAACTCTCGCCCATCATACGAGCACACGACGATATTCTTACATCCCAGGCGATGTATATTTGCTGTAAGACTCTTAGTACGTGTCTTGTTCGCGTCGTTAGCAAAGACGATGCCAGTGTTTTGGAGAAGGGCTGCGATATGTGTTGTCTTTCCTCCCGGCGCCGATGCCATGTCTAGAACACGTTCGTTCGGCTGAGGGGCAAGAGCAATGACTGGAAGAAACGAGGCAGCAGCTTGGAGGATGTAATGACCCGCCAAGTATTCTGGCGTTGCGCCTGTAAAAAGAGCGATTTAGGTAGTTCTAATATTAATTCTGCGAGATAATGTACCAATTGGCACGGTGCTTTCAAATACTTGGAGCCCTACGTTTGTCCACTTGCCTAAGGGCTCTAGGTTGACACCTCTATTCACCAATGCTTGTGCAAGGTCGCGGCGTCTTGTCTTTAATGTATTTGTGCGTATCGTTACAGGGCGCGGAACTTCGTTGGCCTCAAAAAATTCGATAGCCTGCAGACCATATCAGATCATAGAGCAGAACAAAAATTAATGACACTACCTCTGCAACTGGGAATAGCTGGAATAATTTTGCTGCTAAAAAATCATTGTATCCGTAATAACTTGCAACGTCGGCCATCAACTGGTCCGTGTATTCAGAACGGGAACTGAAAGCGGCGGAAATACTAAGTCCATTGCAAGAAGATGAGTGAAGTAAAAACTAACCGATCCTTCTGTGCCAACTGCCTGAACCTTCCCAGTACCCTAACACAATCCCGAATCCGCCGTTGTACCACTTGCACGTCGGGTCCGCCGCCTTGTCTTTCGGCCTCTCGTTCCGCCGCTGTCGGCAGATGGAAGGGCTCCACATCGATTTCACCATTCGCGTCAGAAGCTCGGTCGATATCAAAATCATCACCATCTTCGTCACTACCGAAGGCTCCCTGAATTTCCTGTTCGTCAAGCTCCGCTTCGGCAGCAGCTTCAGCATCAAGTGCTCGTGAACGGCTCTCTATATTAGCCATCGTAATCCGATCGTCTTCACCTGCATCCTCGTCTGAATCTTCGGAGTCATCAGGAGTGTCTTTTTGGGGCATCTGGCTCGGCCTCGTCTTTTTCGGTCTTGAAACGAGTAAATTCTCGTCCTCCTCAAACTCATCGTCTGTATCAAAGTCAAATTTTTGCGTGATGCCCTTTATATGGCCATTGCTGTGTGAGAGCAGTTGGACATGTGTTAATTCAAGGATGTAAAAGATGTAATGGTGGCACACCTATCTTCCCCAGCCATAGGATTGCCAGATTCGTTGTCATTAAGGGATCTCGAGCTCTTATTCAATCAAGAAAATGTGAAAAGAATGATATAGCTGCTTACTCGTCGTTATTCATCTCATGGTCACTGGTAACCTCCTCCCATCCACTGTCGGATCCACTGCCGGATTCGCTGTCAATGCCTTCTTGTGACTTCAATGTTTTGCTTTCTTTTAGCTTATCTTTCCGAGTGACAAGCTTAGTGGATGTCACATTTCTGGAGCCCTTCACTTTTTTTGTCGGTCGTGTCTTTGATGTATCGTCGTCACCATGATCGCCATTTGCCTTCCGTTTACCAAGTCTTTTGGAAACGGAACGAGATTTCTGGTCCAAGGGTTCAGGTGCTGGTTGCTTGTTTCTAGAGCGATGCCCCATACTTGCTCTAGATACAGAGCCTCTTTGGATAAAAAAAATATTCTCATCTCATCACGTGATAATATTTTAGGTATTCGACTTTTTTTATATAGACATTCGTAGGGCATTAACGTGCTACACGTTTTACTTACCCAATTCTCAGTCCCAGAACAAGCCCGGCCAAAAACGAAGCGCGTGGTTGAAAATCAGCGGTCAAGAAGTTCACAAGCCAGTTCCACAATGAGACTACCGTTGGTGGTCTGCCCACACCATCAGAGTCTTTTGTGTAAAAGACCCCTTCAAAGCGTGTGGCAACTCGTCTCCAGTCAACCCGCACAATGGAGGCCGAACCGAGGTACTTTAGGAAAAGTTTAGATCAGCTAAATGATTTAAATGTGTGGTGTCGCACTTGGAGGAGCACAAAGATCCCACCAAGCAACCAAGCAGCCGCTTTTGCACCTTTCTTGATAAAAATACCTGCACATACACCTGTTACCGTCCCGAATGAGAGCTCATACAGTGAGACTACGGAAACAGGTGGAGGCGGTAAAGGTGGTGAGGAGTGTGGGCCTTTTGCGCTCTGCTGAGCTAGTGGTAGCAACACCATTAAAAAAAATGAAATTATTTGCATATATAGAGAGTATATTCTTACCATCGCAATGAACCCGTGGATTAATATGAAATAAACCCAAACCTAATCCTGCGAACCCCCCAGCTGTCAAGAGAAATGGCGCAATTGATCTTTGCGTGGGACGGCTTGTAACGCCATGGTAGTTGAATCGTGGCCGAGAAGTAAATAGATGAGAGCGTGATTGAAATATTAACGATGAAGAAAATATATTAGGGCGGCAAGGCCACTGTGTTCTGAGGCTACGAGTAAATAGGGGAGACAACCAGAAAGTCATGTCGAAATTAGCGCTTGAGCTTTTAGCAGCTGGAATTTAGATAACTATCACATGATTGGAAGTAGGTTTTATTACAATTTCTATATTATTGCCTCGATTACTGTAGAATTAAATATGCGGTATTCGAATCAATGTTTACAATGAATGTTCATGTACAAAATGTAACGCCTGCTGTCGTCGGAGGCCTGGAACTCAGAATTGTCGATCTTTAAGATGTATACAGCACAAAAAGCCTGAGCTCTAGCCGCACGACCGGTAACAAGGTTAATACCGCTTCATCTCGCTCTTCATGCTGCTGGTGGCCACGAAAGGAGGAGGCGGAAGTGCCATTGCTCCGGGTCGTGGAGTAACAGGGAGACCTAAAGATCCTGTTGACATCGTTGGTGATGGGATGATGCTTCGACTTGGCACATTATGCATGCTAGCAGAAAAAGAGCGTACTGATTGCATACCCGGAGTAGCCGTGAATTCACGGGGAGGTAAGTTGGAATAGTAAGAAGGTCTTAATGACGCGGGGGTGGGAGGAACCGTCAATTGAATAGGTGTTAAAGGACGTCCGGGACCAGAATCCGTGCGCCATGCGCCGTCAAGACGGGGCAAGCTTCTTTTATCCCGGATGTCATATGGAAATGTCACTGCTGGATGAGGCGTCATCGGAGTGGACGATCTTCCGCTGCGTCCGCTGTAAATTGAGGAGGTTTCCGACAAAGACGAAGCTTGTCGATTTACAGGTTCAAGATCAGCGAAAGGATTGGGTAGGTTTTGGTAGGCCGGCGGTTGCCTAGGTGTCGAAGGAGAAGGGGAAGCTGGGGTGTCACGGTCACCGTATCTCCGTGTGCCTGAATATAAGCCAGACGCCTTGGTATTGTAGACAGCTGGGGTAACAGGTCTGTAAACACCGTGCTTGTGGCGACTAGAAACAGAGATAGATCGGATGCTTGCTTGTGAGCCTCTATAGAGGGACGGATTGGCGGAAAGTGGCTGGATGAATGTACCATGAGATTGAACGGATCCTCCACTCTGCCGCTTCTCAGCATCTCGATTTATCAAATAAGTCTCTGAGTTGATGGACGACGTGGGCGAGAGTGACCGCTTGTCACCCGTCAATGTAGCTTCTGGATTTGTAGGTGGAGGAGGTGGCGGGACATAAGACATCGCCACCAAGTAAAAAGTATAGAGAAGCACTGCCGGGAACTTAGTCTCGCAAACGTTTGAAAAAACCAATTTGATTTACAAATTCCTGTTTGAACCCAACCAAGGTTAATCACAATCGATTCAACCAACCGGCAGCTTGCCTCTGAACCTGTACAAGTGATATATTAAATCACACGTAGCGTATCTGAAAAGGTTTCTTACCAAGGTTGCCGCAGGGTATTGTTGGAACAAAAATAGCGAATGTAATTGTGCTCCCTGATAGTGTTTGCTCAAAAATGAATGAATAGCGCCTTCAGAGTTGGGCGAGACTCACCTAATTGACAAGATAAGACAAACGCTACTCGTGCAGCTTCTAGCCACAAGCGGGAATGTACGACAATCCTGCAGAGCTTGGATTCAGTGACTGAGTCAACATATAAGCATTGCTCGCTTAGTACATCAAGTACAGAAGGATCGCAGAGATGGCATTGATAGTCAGCGATAGAATGGTGATGACATCTGAAGATAAACATATTTGAGAAATGGTAGTGTGAACAATGGGATATCTTACGCTGAGTAGTGTTGTACAATTCCCACTCCCGGAGCAGCAGCACAGCAAATATTACAGTAGATGCCATGCACAAAAGAGTGGCAAGCGCTAATGACCGGAGGGCACGTCAAGGTAAGCTCGCTAAAAATATTAGAGGCGTGTACAAATCTTACTGACCAAAGACCACTATACGAATTGCTCTAAAGGTAGTCCACGCACCAGAAGACATCTGGTAGAGCAAAAGATACGATAGATGCGCCAAAAAAAAAAGCGGGGAACAAGGAAGGCGGAATATGCGAAAAAGGACCAGCCGCCAGAACGGCTCAGAAAGAAGATAACCGAAACTGGAACAGAACGAAAGAGAGATAAATATCCTGGTGATACGCAGCCATGTCTCGACTTTAAAGACCCAGTAGTTGACACTGGCAGGCGCTGACTGTCAAAAAACCTGTGCAACAAATGAGTTGGTTTGAGGGGGCTGGATTCCTACATCGTGTATGGCAGGTATTTGATAAAATCAAGGGTATTTAACGTTTCCCTACACTGGGCGGTAAACACGAAACAGCGCTGACTATCCTGAAAGAGGTCAATTTAATTTGAATTCGGTTTATCATAAAGCCTGCAAGTTTATCTTCACCTGTCACTGGCGTAATCGTCATTTGCGGTTCCGGCCTTGGTAACTAGGCAACTTACCTGTAGAGATTAACTCGAGCCTGGCCCATTGGAGTCTGTGAAGCTCGTACAATGCAGAATCGCCTAGACTGGAATCAAATA
>CEMU01569529.1:173619-197652 GCA_900068965.1 Calocybe gambosa | reverse complement strand
AAAAAAAAAGAAAAAGACAACGAGAGCCTCTGGGAAAGAGGTGCGAGTACTGGTTCGTTGCCCGGCTGTCCCTTTTTTAAATGATCTGGGAGCAAGTTGGCCATTGACGCGAGAACAATGTTCATTTTGAACAATAACAATAAGGGTTAATATGATGTTTCCAAATATGGCAACAATGGCCAGATACAAATAATACATGCAAACAAGACGGGATCAAAATATGTTTAATTGTACATTCGGGGTTGTTGATACTCAGGAGATCCTCGCCAAGTCTCGAATTGATCCAGCGTTCCTCCTCCTCCTACTGCACGGGACTCGTCTGACCTCCGTCGCGGACCCGAGGGCCGCGCACGAGGAGGAAACGAGGTATTGCGTGTTACATTTGAACGTTCTCGAGGCGGATAAGTGGCTTGACGTAAGACACTTTGCGGAGGCGGAGGCGGAGGTGGGGGAGTGGGTAGTGTCGGTGATGACTGCAGTGGCTGAGTTGAAAGGGTAGTGTTTTGCTGCAGAGGCTGATGATGGTGTGAGCGGCGTGGATGTGATTTAGTACGATGATGACTGGGTTCCTGCAACGAGTAAGAGGACAGCGGTTCCGATGGATGTTGCATAGCTGATTGGATATACTGAGGGTATAGCGCTGAAGGGTTGTGATTTTTATATCGGTTTGGGTGGAGGGGGGGCGAGTTGGCGGGTGGAAGGGGCCGGGTGGGTTGTAGTGGAGTTGTATAGGACTCTACATCGTATTCTCGGCCCAAGCCTGCATGGTGGCTGTATATAGCGGCCGGTAATACAGGGGGTCGTCGTGGTTTCGGGGCGACGATGGAAGGCATTTTTTTGAGGAAAGTTGTCAAGGGGGGTGAGTTGTGTGGGGTTGGTGGGAAAGATGTTGGGAATTTGTGTACATAGGAGTGGAATATTCTCGAGTCGTGCTTGTGATGAAGAATGGATGCTGTGAATAAAAAGGCGAAATATGACAAAACTAGGTGGGGGGAGGTATTGGGATAAATTATGAGCAAGAAAGAGAAGATGACTTGCGTATGGCAGATGTCAGCCAACAGAAAACGAGGAGAATGCGGGTGGATACACATGTGTCGAGGTGGGAGGTTGAAGAGATGCAGAAGAGGGGATTTACGATGGCAGTTGTAACGGAAGCAGCGGCTGTAGATGTGAAATTTTGAGGTTGGATAGAGAGGAAGAAGAGTTTACCAATGTACATGATTGTAAAAGCACCGACCCATAGGCATTCAAACCAGACACGACCGGTAATACTGTGCCTCCAGGCGAGTTCGATGAATATTCTTTTGATTGGTGAGTAGGGGAAGGAAGGAGGAGAAGAAGGAAAGATACTTGCAGAGTAAATATGTGGATGAGACCAAATGAGCCGAGAAAAGCGAGATAGAGGTCTGATTGAGCTAGGGGATGGGTTGAGGTGAGGTGAGGTGAGGTGAGGTGAATGTTGATTATGTGGGAGACATACGTGAATAAGATTTAGCGAGGGTATAATTCCAAACGGCGACGCTTGCTACGACGGCATTGGCGATGATGAATAAGCCTGTATAATAAGAGGTGTTTTTTATGTATATAATTTGTATTTTTATTATCTAAAAAAAAAAAAAGTTACCAAAGATGAAGTATCTGAATGGTCTGATCATGAAGGTGGGCGGGAAAAGACGTTGTGGATGTTGTGGTTGAGTTTGTTGTTGTTGTTGCTGTTATTGTTATTGATGACAAATGATCTGACTTGTAGGGAAGAGTCTTTCGCGAGTCTGGTGGCAATGGCAGATAGAGAAGAAGAAGAGGCGACGAGTCTGGCGAGAGCTATTCTGACATCAACGACTGGATCGTCTACGAGATCATTGAGATGATGATGGTGGTGTTTGTTGTTGATTGTGAGTGATTGGCAACATTCAATATACGTCATTCTCCTTTGAAAGTGACTGGATGATTTTAGACTGTTGACCAAGAATTGATCGAGATCGAGATCTGGTACGGGTACCGGTATCGCGACTCTTTCGATGGCGGCTTTCCTTACGGCGACGACGGGATCGACCAGACCTCTCTTCACAATCTCACTTGTCCTCTCCATCTTCTTCACTACCCTCTCCCTCTCTCGCCACCCAACAAACTGCCCTGAATCCCACACACGTATCACCTCCGAAATCATCCTCAAACCAACATCCCTGCACACTACCCCCACAAGTCTCTCAACAGATTCAACCGCACATCTCCGAACCTCCTCCCATCCACTCCCTATCCCTGCCATCCACACACCAACCAAATCCCTCTCTGCTTCTTCTCCCCCAATTATCTCCCCAAGCACACCAACACTCGCCACCAACGTACGTCGCACCTTCACATCCTCATGCCGACTCAACTCTTCATACACTTCCCTCATCTCCTTCCACCCACCCCGACCAACCGTCGCCGCAACCGCTGGAAAATTAAACCCACACACCAACGCCCGTTCCCCTTCCTCAAATACACCCTTTCTTTCTCGTCGTCCAAGGAATATATCAACAAGCTCAGAAGGCGGCCCCTCTTCCTCCCCTCGAAACGTATAAACAACCTCCCCGAGCGTCTCAAGTATCCCTTGTCTCACATCTGCCGCCTCGTCCACCCACAACATCTCTATCGTCTCCAAAGCCATCCGTCGTCGCTCCCTTCCTCTTAACCGCGACAAGATCGCTGGAAGCGCAAATACCGACGACTGTCGCACTTGCCATGCTCTGTCCCGCCGTACCTTCTCCAACAACGGAACCTACAAATCATCATCATTTCATTTTCCCAAATCAGAAACCTGCTCCTCATCCTCACCAGTGACGAAATAACAATCTCCTCTGGAACTACCTTTGCCAACGCACCAAGCGCGTACGTCGCTTCACTCCTCACCCAATGCAGTTCGTCCTCCCCGACTCGCACAACCTCCTTCACAAATGCCTCATTTGTATCCATATTCAACACACCTGTGTTTTTATCAGTCCCGTACAATCCAATAAATTTTCTGCAATCACAAACCGCTCGCTGATACAGCAGCCATCAAACTCATACTAGAAAGCCGCCCTTCCGCAGCTTGCGACTCTTCTCTTCCATCTTGACTTACATGACTCCCACTTCGTCCATCATCCAATACTTCCACAGACATCAACGGCCGTCGAATCCCCACGTTTGACGATAATCCATCGGATATCGGACTCGGACTCGGCAACGCTAATGACGATGACGACGACGAACGCGCTTCTCCAACCGTGGGAGCCGTACCTGGCGATGACGGTGGACATGACGTATCTAATATTGCAAAAGATACCAAGTCCTGTCCTCGCTCCGGAATGTCGTTGGTGTTGTCGCGAGAGTCCTCCAGTCTCGTTTGTTGTGCCCAGGAACCCGCTTCCTCATCCATCTTATCCCAACTTCCACTCTCCCGACTTGTAAGCAACGGAACAACGTTTTCTGTATCAATGTCTAGACGGCTCATCCCAATGATCACTTGCTGTACCAGCTCATTTCGAAACATATTTCGCTCTTCTCTTTTAAACGATCCAATGACCCATTCAGCTTCATAGTGGTCATCATCGCTGTCGCTGTCGCTGACAATCATCTCCTTTCCGCCTTCTCTATCATCAGCGTTTTTGAGACGGGTAAGGAGTTGTACGACAGCATGCCGCGTAGAGTCGACGACGGTGGAATTAGAGTTGAGTAGGAGAGTGCCAAGGATTAATGTAAAGGACTGGACAGGAATAGCATCAGTGGCAGATGGATTGTCAGAGATTGTACAGTTCTGTTGATAAAAAATTAAAAAAAATGCCTTGGAAGTAAAGAATACGCACAGTTAGGAACCACCAGACGATGGTTACGAGCTCTGTCGCTAGTGTCTCCTTGACTTGCTCATCTTGACCAAGGTTGTAAGAAATATATAAAAAAGGTGTCAAAAGGAATTCAAAGGAAAATTACTACCTTCATCGACAGCAAGACCACTGAGCAGAGGTAAAACGTACTCCACCGCATCCGGGGGGGGAATGTTTGGCAGAAAATCCGGTAGGGCGCGTAAGATGAATAGTTTGTGGAAAGTAGCTTTGCTTCTGGCGTAGAGATAGATTTTCTCGAGGGGGCTGAGTCCTTCGTCTTCGATGACTGGATGGACGGTATAGTCAAAAGTAGGGAAAGGCTCATCTGTGACAATGGTGGGAGTAGGGGGTGGGATGGTGATGTGGAGTGAAGGGGGAGATAGCAGTGGGGAGGTAGGAGGAGTAAAGAATTGGAGTGCTGGTGAACTGGGGGCGGTGTGATATGGCGGTGAGACGACGTCAGGCGTTGTGGATAGCGTGAAAGTGGGGACTGGCGGGAGAGATATATGAGATGGAATTAGTCCACGAGAAAACCGAGGCTGGGAGGACGGGGTCTGGGGAGACAGAGAGAGCGGCGCGGACGTGAGCTCGTCGTTCACCATGGGCAACTTGAACATCGTTTGCTCTATTTGTTTTTGTTGAATATCTATCTAACTTACATGGCCCCCACCCCTTCCACAGTGACGTAACTATCTAATATTCAACCACCTCTAACTACCTTATCCAGACACTTCGCCACATACTCAACGTTGGACTTGTTCAGTCCCGCCATCGAAATTCTCCCATTCAATGTCAGATAAATATGAAACTCGTTGATCAGCCTCTGACTCTGCTCTGCATTCAGCCCCGTAAAGCTAAACAAGAATGTCACAACCTGTACATCCTCCCACAATAAAACTTACCTGAACATTCCAATCTGGTTCAAAATATGCTCCCAATTGCCTGGAGTCTTCAATTCATCAGTCAAATGCTGATACAGCTCTTTCCGCATGGCAATGATCCGTCCTGACATCGTTACTATGTCCCTTTTCCACTCCTCAAACAGTGTTTCGTCATTAAGGATTAAGGAGACCTGATCATTCGACCCATGAGCAAAAAATAAAAATAAAAAAGTAAAGAGTCACTCACCACTCGGGCACCGTATGTTGGAGGATTGCTAATCTCACTCCGTTGCAAAACAGACAACTGGCTATTAACCCTCTCCGCAGTCTCCCGGTTGGGAAGAACAACGTGCATCGCACCAACGCGCTCGCCATACAATCCAGCGTTTTTAGCAAAACTCTGGCAAACAAGCATTGAAACTCCCTTCTCTACAAAGTATCGCACAGCCCATGCATCTCGATCCAGGTCACCACTGGCAAATCCCTGGTATGCACAGTCGAAGAAGGCATAGTGCTTCTTTGCCAACATCACTTCCGCTACGGCTTCCCACTGCTCTTGAGTGGGATCCACCCCAGTAGGATTGTGAGCACACGCGTGCAGCAGGAACACGGAATGATCGGGAGCCTGCTGTAGCGCTCCAACAAAGCCGTCAAAATCTAATCCAATCGTTTTGGGGTTGTAGTAGGGATAATCAACGGGCTCGATCCCGACATTCCTAAAGATCGCATGATGATTCGCTTAAATAGTCGATAAAAATAAATAGGTCAGAGTCGATAAAGCGATCATCTAATCAGAGAGAGCCTACCCCAGGTCGGAGAGCTGACATAAATCCGAGGTTTTTCGTCCCACTGGTAAAAGCGGGACAAGAAAAGACCACCCAGGTGGTTGGCACCAGTCCCGGAAATGGTCTGAATGCTTACAACACGCTGGTCTTTAAGAGCTAGAGAAGTAGATCCCAGGATCAGCTTTGCAGCTGCACTCGTGAATGAAACAAAGCCAGTGATTGGCAGGTATTCATGGTCTAGAGTTGTATCGCGAAGGAGGATCTCTGAAGCCTATTTTTTTTTTCATCATAAAAACGTCCGTACCTAGAATAGAGGAGGAAATACCTTTTTAACGACGGGAAGGACCCAAGGTTTGTTTTCGTCGTCGCGATAGGCACCAACCCCAAGATTAACTTTTTTTGCAAAGGTGTCCGCCTTGTATGCAGCAGTAAGCTTGAAGATGCTATATCACATTTTTATCAAGTCAAAAGTACACATAGAAATATTTAAACCAGCGAACCTGTCGGGAGGTGCGAGGGGAACGTTCTGCCAAATTTCTATCGAGGGGATCAGCCCCTGTGATAGAGAGGAGAGTTCTGATTCTGCACGACATACCTGCAGTCATAGTAGGCTTTAATTCCGATAGATGATTTAGCAACTGCTTAGCTCTGGTAGCCATCGGAGAAACAGGGATGATCAGTATTTATACGTGCGGTAGGAGTGGGTAGGGGAGAAGGGTAGCGCTGTTACGATGTCTCCGTAATCGAGAGGGTAGATTGTCACTATGAGCGCGAAGGGACATTTATCACACCATTATTACATCTGGAGGCGCTGCAACGACGGCAGACACGGAAGGAGAGCAACTCACCGACTCGGATGGAATGATAAACTGTCGCTTCACCGGCAAAACTGATACACACGTGATAAATTAATAGTATCAAGTATCAATCCTACACTCCCGGACACACCCGTTGCACTTGCTGTCTGTTCCGAACTTACTGACGTACAACTGAGGAGCCGATACAACAGGTAAAGTAGTAAATTATATGGTAAAACAACAGCAGGATGGTGGAGGCCATTCTATAGATATGTGTCCTCATGATTAAATATGGTGTTTGTCCAATAGACGGAATATTACAACAATTATCGCAAGCGTTGGGGGTGCTCGGATTACATCGGACAGGGTCGGAAATAAGAGGTATATAGATCGGTAGAGGGGGGAAAAAAAAAGAAGGGAAGGGAAAGTGGGCTAGGCAGTCGCCATCTTGGAGGCTACCGTCCGTTCACTCTCCAGCTTAATCTTATTCCTATCAAAAGCCTGCTGCCGGCAGTCCTCCAAATTTGTGCAGCTATGATGTTCTGGCAGTCGATGCTAGTAGAGGGAAGAATGATGAATGAGAGGTTTGGCCATGTGGTAGGAACGAGGCCATCTTACTGTTCCACAGAACTGCTCTCGACAGTGGGGACATTGTCCTACAATGCGAAGTGCAGCAGAGGTACACTGTTCGTCGGTTCCCATTTGGTACTGGCAACGTTTCTTGGCGCCCATTGGTAGATAAGAGTTGTAGGATATGTTGGTTGGGTTGATTGGGTTGGGTTGGGTTGGGGGGCTGAGGCTAGATAGACTGTGTGAGTTGATCAAGGTACAGTTACATTTTATAGATTTTGCCTGCGCTTACGCTGACTGCGGCAACTAGTTTCAGAGGGCAGATGGGATGGATGAAAAAGCGATTTGGGGAGGCGGCTGGCTACATGTCCTTTATATTCAGGGCGACGCGTAATCCAGTGCAAACCGATCAGGCCACGTGCACTGCTAAAAGATTCGGTAACCATTCCGTTGTCCCGGCCCCGTCCTGCGCTGTCCTTTGCTAATTGGTCAATGTCATCTAATTACTATAGACATGTCTGCAAAAACCGTTTCGCTTAATCTTTGACCAGATACGTTGACAGCAAGTCTCTCATTCTTTCCAGGTCCATCTGCACTCATCGCCAAAAGGGCTATTGGGAAAAAAACCATGGTATTTTTGATTACCCTAGACATTAAAACAAGGTAGTATAGGCAATGATGTTGGTATTGGGAGGATTCAGTCCGAAATAATCCACCAGGTGAGAAAGGAGTGTGGAGGGACAATGTCATAAATGACGCAAATATACAAGAAGCAGCAGCCAATGAACAGTTCAACTTGCAAATCAGATAAGAAGCGAGCCCTACTTCTGTCCGGGCTTGGCTACCACAACGCCGACAACGACACCAACGATGATGAGTACGATAAGGATAATGAAAAAGCATATCCACCGCTTCTTGCGAGCCGCCCGTGCAGAAACAACAGCCTTCTCGGTGTGTTTGTAACTATAGAATGAATCCTGAATGCCATGCAAAGGAAGGATGACATAGAAAAAGCTTACCCAGCTTCAGTATCTTGGACGACATTGTGTGCTTGCGTTTCAATCGTATTGATTGTCTCGTCTTGTTGTTCCACTAGCACGCTCATCTAGACTCGGGTTAAAAAGGGAACAATTTTGACCAGAAGAACGCCTAACATCATTAAACAGTTGGGCGAGCTCCCCAAGAGTCTTCTCAATGCGTTTGATGTCTTCATGTCGCTCTTGAACCTCACGATATGCCGCTCTTGATTCACCATACCGGTTCGAGTTCAGAAGCTGTTTCACCATAAGCTGTCAAATTTGCTCGTGGTATACAAACAACTCACTGCTTGTGAGAAGATTTGGCCGCCTTGATCATCGTTAACTACTGCCCTCACTTCTTCTGGACTAGCATCAGGCTTCACTGTAAAGGACTGAGAAGGAACTGTGGTCTATTTTCATCAAATTAGCGTACCAATCTTGAACTGCCTCTCCATTCGCTGTTTATACTTCGTCCGGTATTGTTGTTCTACCGTCTGATAATTTTGGATGGCTTCCACAAACTTGGACTTGACCAGTGCGGTCTACAAAGTATTTCAGTTACCGACCTCGGGCGTTCGTTAACGGAAACCCTACTTGTTGTTTACGTATTTGTCCATCCCGTCCCGCACCTCCTTGCCTTTCAAGGTCTTTGATACGTCGTTTGAGACTTGCGCTAAGCGCACTCGTATTTTGTACTAGTTCTTCAAGCTGCGCGGCATTACGTTGCGCTGCTGAGTCGTCCATGTTATTCAGAGACCGTGAGTGTAGGTCTCCAATACGAGCAACGTTGTCATTAAAGCCTCTCAAGGTGTCTTGGATAGAAGAGATCTACAGGTAGATTGAGCCTCGGATATTAGGAGTAAGATTGAAGCTGCGTACTTCAGAATAAAAAGTGGCCATACTATCCCCACCGTTAAGTTCAGTTCTACTGTCTCTAACTTCCGCCATTTCGTACGCACGGTCATCTTGTTGTGCGTAGGGATTCGCTCTGCGATTTTGGTAACCGGCACTCGTCCCCCCCGACGCCTGCGTCGGATAGGAAGGACTGAAGTGGTAAACTGTTAAAACCACGTTTTTTATTGGAGAAGAAAATGTGCGCATGCATACGTGTTCATGTTATTACCCTGCTGTGCCTAACAGTATCTCAGCTCAACCAACTAGCAAACAAGATAAGAGTTGGGTGAAGCTACACACCCTCATGGCGGCTAGACGGTCTCTTGCCATGGTTGCCTAGTATGTTTGACGATGTTGCTAAAGAAAGAAAGAGAAGACGATATATAAAAGTAGCTTTATGGAGTTTTCTATGACGGAAGAGTGACAAGAAGTGGAGGTCGAGGTCAGACCACAAAGTTTCGTTGATGTGTGAGCGACACAGACTAGGACAAACTGATACAAATAGCACAGCCACGGAACTGCGTTTGTTTAATCCGCAAGGATATCCCTCAACACGGCAATCTGTCTATCCACCATTTCCCGACTCGTTCCGCCGATAGACTTTCTGCGCTCTACACTAGCTTCAAAATCAAATACCTTGTGGACATCGTCGGAAAAGTTGCTGTTTAAACTCTGGAAGTCTTCGAGTGTTAGCTCATTCAGCTGGCACTTTCGCGATTCGGCGAGGGCGACTGCCCTGCCAGAAATGTGGTGGGTCTCCCGGAATGGTATCTGTTCAGATCATCAAGAAGCTGGAACTTGGAGAGCCTTGTTAGTTTACTACTCACTCCTTTCCGCACGAGGTAGTCAGCAAGGTCAGTAGCAAGAACATCCATTGTCAATGCTTGATGCATTTTTTCGGCATGGACCTGCTCGCATCAAGAAGAAGAACACCTCAAAAGACAGTGACTCACCTCTAACGTCGCAATAACGCCCTCTGTGATTTGGAACGATGCTGAGATGGTATCCACAGCATCGAACAAAGGTTCCTTGTCTTCTTGCAGATCCTTGTTGTAAGTTGATGGAAGCCCTTTAAGAGTCATCAAGAATCCGGTCATCTATGGGTATGTTAGAAATAAACATGATGACGCCCAATTCTGCGAGATGCACATTTCCAAAAATGCGACCCGATTTGCCTCGTAGCAGCTCCAATGAGTCAGGATTTTTCTTTTGTGGCATGATGCTTGAGCCAGTACTAGATATACCCATAGTAAAACGATCTCGCAAGTCCGATAACTAACTCTGCGCTCACCTGTACGCGTCGCTCAAGGTTACAAACCCAAATTCAGCAGTGGAATAAACAATGAGGTCCTCTGCCATGCGACTGATATGCGTCATGGCCAAACTAGACCACATCAAGAATTCCGCAATGAAGTCCCTATCCCCAACACCCCATAAACTATTCTCCGCGACGGACAGGAAGCCGAGCTCTCTAGCAAGAAATTCCCGGTCAACTACGAATGGGTTTCCCGCCAAGGCACCGCAGCCTAGGGGAGATACCGAGATCCGGGGAACAAGCTGCTGGAGTCTCTGGAGATCCGAGCTGAGAGAAAACGCGTGTGATAGTAGCAGATGGGACCATCGCATGGGTTGGGCACGCTAACAGCTAAGATCAACACGGGCCCTTTTCGTTGTCGAGATGCCCATACCTGTAAGTGCGTATAACCAGGTAGAAGAACATCTTTTTCTTTATCGGCCCTTTCGACCATGACGCGTATTAGGTTCTTCAGCCCCGTTTCAATGCCCCTAGCTTCCTCAAGCAACCATAGTCGCATATCGGTCGCAACCTGGTCGTTACGAGAACGGCCAGTGTGTAACTTTCCGCCCAGCGGACCGATAAGTTCACTCAGCCTTCTCTCATTGGCAGTATGGATGTCTTCGTCGTCTTCCATTATGTGGAACTATTATCTAGTGAGATACTGTCTTCAAAAAATGGTTGATGGATACCGAACCTGTCCCGCCTGCCACTCTATGAGTACTGACTGTAAACCTTCGATAATTTTCGTTTCTTCATCCTGTGTTATAATACCGACGCGCCTTAGTGATTTCGCATAGGCGATGGACCCCTTGATATCCGCGGCATACATTCGTTGGTCATATCTTAATGACTGATTGAAAGCGTGCATTCTGAATTAGACGGGTTAGTGGGTGATAATGAAATGATAGGCACAACTTGCAATGGATCCGTCTTGCCAGTAAATCGGCCCCCCCATAATTTTTGTTTAGTTGGCTGGTTGGACATAGCTTGCGATGGTGGGTTAGATAAACTCAGCATCTCGACGATTTAAGGTTTCTCGAGCTGAAGCAACACGTGCCGGATCTAATAAATGAGATTTAAATGAACTTGGCCGCTGCCACACCAACACTGAGCGCTGAGCACTGAACGTTAACGCTCAGCGATGAGTCCTTCGCCTAGCCTCCGCCTCGGTTTAACGTTTGTTTCAATTGTAGCTAACTCGTACGTTAACACTATCTAGTGCCAGTACACTAGCTTAGTCGTTTACCCTCAGGCTAGTTGCTGGCGGAGTATTCGTGGTCCCCGCTTTGTCTCCGGCATTAGCATCCATCCTGAAATTAAGCCAGCCTCAGCTGACCACTATAGCCTTGGCGTAGGTTGCCTATATTGGTCTCATACCCTTTCAGCTTACAAGTTACAACGTTTAGAGGAATCGTCGGACAATATACGTTTTCACCCTTCGTAGGAAAGGCTCTTGATGTATATGGACCTTCAACCTGCTCTCTGATCTCAGCGGCGCTCTTCTGCACAGCATTTCTATCGAGTTCCTATCTCATAGAAGCAGCACCGGCCGATGTCCTGCAGGCCTCGTCATCCTTATTCCATTGCCTTACCTTGTTCTTCCTCTTGGCTGGTATAGGGACCGTGCTTTCGTTTGTACTTGGCGTACCCCTGTCGAACCCAGCTAATTGTAATTTAGGTACTTCTCTTCCATTTTTTGTGCGTCGAAGAATTTCCCCCGCCATCCTGGAGCGGCTACGGGCATCAGCATGGCATTATTTGGACTATCTCCTTTATGTCTCACTCTCTTAATTTCTCATTGCTTCACCGATACGACTTCGGGCCAGTTAAAGGTTGTTTCTTATCTCAGATTTTTAGCTCTGTTAACTACCGTGACCCACTTCATTGGGGGGTTTACTCTTGATTCTACAAACAGAATGGTAGTTCATGAGCCAGATATTCTCGTACCAGACGAGACAACGCAGCTGATGACCATAAGGCCTCATGATTGGTCTTCGGCAAGCGCGTACCCTGACCCTTTACGTGACCGATATTTCTGGCTATTGGGATTATACTGCCTGTTATCGATAGGCGTTGTTAGTACATTCGTTGGTAAATTCTGCGACTATCTAACCTTTTTCATAGTCCGAGATGGTGATATCTAACATCGGCACAATCATCCTTTCCCTCCCTTCTGATTCATCGTTCCCCACACTTGTTGCGACTCCTGTGAATATTATTGTTGCGGATCAAGTGAAAATTATATCCATCTCGAACACCCTGTCGCGTTTACTTGTGGGACCTATTGCAGATTTTGTTGCCCCAGTTGGATCCTACTTGCCTACTGGCGACCTTGTTTACCCAAGAAAGCATCGTGCGAGCAGACTTATTTTTTTGGCCTGTCCGACACTGTTGCTTGCTTTAATATTTTTTTGGATGGAAGTTGGCGTGAAAACTCGGGAAGCGGTATGGATCCTCAGGTGTGTTTATCGTTGACTCATAATTAAAAAGATGTATTGTATTAAACCACAACAGCATTGGCACTGGCATCAACTACGGTGGCGTGTTTACTGTGTTGTACGTGGTTGGAGCTTGCAAGAGGTACTCTATCTAATCGTAGCCTGTTCCATCTTACAGACCAAGCATTGTGGCTTCTGGCTGGGGACCACCCGATCTAGGTCGGAATTTTGGCATCATGACATATGCTCCATTTATTGGCACCCCCCTTTTTTCGTACCTCTACGCATTTATATCCGCTGCCAATACCAGAGGAATGACGGATATCTGCGAGGGCGCTATATGCTGGCGAATCACATTTTGGATAACCTGCGTCACTTCGATATGCGCTTGCTTAATTACATTGGTTTTATGGAAGCATTGGCATGGACGCATTTAGACTGCGGATACACGTTTTGTACATATATTCAAGTTATTCAAGTTGATTAGATTCCTGTGTAATTGTGTATATCTTTCCCATGTGACCTCATTCGGACTTCCCGGTAAACATAATGGTTTATAGCAGTAGAATCCTTCTCCATACCTCAGCGGCTTCAATAATGGCTTTCGGTTACACGAGCCTGCATACTTTGGAGATCGATGACTTGGTGCACGCTCAATATGGGGGGCATTTCCAATATTTGACCATACAAGGGTCAGTCAACTCAATGTCATAACATAGGCGCAGTCTGCTTGACAATATCAGGCTCGCAATTGCTTGGCTTACGATGGTTGTGGCCCTCCTTTTGGATCTGTTTCCATTCTTTCAAGGTACAGCCATTGAATCTGTGTATAAGGTCTTGCCATCAATCGACCTCGTCAACTTGTTACTTAGGTTTACGGAGCGTTAAAAGAGCGTTACTCATGGTGGCCCTACCGGTAGGAATTTATGCATATTGAGACTGACTATTGATCTTCTCCCAGCTCTCAGTTATGATCAGTGTTATCTATTGGACACTTATCCTTCTCTTTCCGTCCTCAATCCTTCAAATGCAACACTCTGAATCAACACTTTCCCCGGAAGAATTGTCCTTATTCCAAATTCCGCTATCTATGGATTTGTCTCTGCATGCAACTCCTGCCTTGACATTGTTGATCGATTTTTTCTTATTTGAAAAAAAGTACAGCAGGAAGACCCTGCAAACGACCGCCGTATTACTCCTGGTGATATTTTCAGCGTGGTATAGTTGGTGGGCTGAGCATTGCGCTAGGCAGAATGGTGGAATTTGTATGTTTCGATTCCTTTAGGTAAACCCATTGCTAAAATGCACCTCAAGTCCCATATCCTTTCCTTACGGAAAATCCGAAGGAAATTAGAATAGCCATCTATGTTAGCGCCTCCGCCTTGGCATACGTTGCCTTTTGGCTGATCAATGGTCTTCATCCTCATGGCATAGTAACCTGAATGTGACGATAAGATACGTATTGGTCTATGTGGAAATGGAACAAATATGTATACACAATTGTGCAGAGTGTAACGTTCTATATGCGTACGCGACGATACCCTTTATATGAGTCGCATCCCCAATTTTCTGTTTTCGAGTCCAGCGGCTATAGCGAGTATCGTGTAGAAAACTGGCACTTTTCTCGCAACGGCAATTGCAAGGTAGTCTATGGCACTTCGGTCCTTTCCCATCGAGATGCAGCAATATTTATTCTGCTGAACGCTTGCTTTTGGTCAAAGGTTGGTGTGTATGCATCTTGCTTTGGGTCGTCTGCTACTCGAACGTGTTTATAGCCGAGCGGTGGAATGTTGTTGAGCGCAATGGTGGCACTTTTTGGATATCTGTGTACGAAGTGCACACAAGTCCTGTATGGTACGGGAATTGGAAAAAAAGGAAGCAAAGTCTTATGCGTTTTTCCAATAGAGTCAGTCGTCATTATTCCTCCGCACGGTATACAACTAGAGACACATCGTGGGCTCCCTGGGCTTCATCTTTTCGCAACTCGGCGTCTCATCCGACTTGAGTTACTCCAAGATTTGGTTATTCATGAAGGTTTGAAGGGCTGGAATGTTCATTACTACCTCGCGGTTGTAAAGGCAGCAAGCCCTAAACTGTTTGCTTTAGAACCCGCGTTCAAAGTGAGCTCGTCATTTCTCTGCTTCATCATTACTGAGCAGGCTGGTGCAGAACTTGCTGCCCCAGCAGCGTGTGCTCCTCTATGTCTATCGAGATGTCCATGGCCAACTTGTTGGACGGGGAGCCACACCCTGAGTTTCCACTTTCATATAATGTAGTATTCACCATAAATATTGTCGTGGATTATCGTGAAGTTCTTAAAGAGTTTTCGCTCTCATAAGCACTCAGCAAGTCGTCATAACCCTCATCGTCTCCCTCATCCGCCGAGCTCTCCCCTTGTCTTCGTCCTACTTCTCTCCGCTCGTTAGATATTTTGGTCCGCTGCCCCGAGTTTTTACGTGTTCGACCCTCGTGGTTGTCACCAGATAACTTTCTATGACGTTCCTGCATTTCCGTGGACACCTTTCGTGAGCGTCGCAAAGGTTTAGAATTACTTTGAGAAACAGGCGCATCGTTGTCAACATTGAAATTGGATGCTCTCGGGGTCCTTGCTGTTTCTTGCTCGTCAGTTGGCACCTCCACGCTCAAGGAGTTCGGGTTTGATGCTTTTCTCTCCACCAAAGGTTTTTGATGAGACGAGTCTTCTTGAATGTTCAAATTAGGGGGCCGAGATATATGACGCTTCGGTCGCGTACGAGGGCTCTTCGGAGGTATGTGTGTATCAGACGAATCAGAAGTCTCTATAAGAACTGGTGATAGCAAGGGAAACTTTTTTCTGCCATGCATTTTTTCTTGCATGGCATTGTCTACGTCATCACTCGTCGGTGGTTTGTTCACGGGTGGGGTGGCATTATCGTGCGGTTGCAAAGCGGCATCGACTTTCGACGACATAGAAGATGGGCTTTGAAAGTCGCTGTGAGAAGATAAGGGAGGACTTAACAATCCATGATCAGATGAGGTAGCAGAATAAGACCTTGACATTGTTCGTCCTTGGTGAGCTCTAAAGCCGGGGGCCATTGGTGAAATCGATTTACGGTTAAGGGGAACGCGTCGGCTGGGAACACCCATGTCTGAATCCCAACCACTGCGATTCGATCCAGCGGATCGCATGATGTCTGATGGCGACAATGATGATATTGAAGACTGGGAGTCACGATGTAAATTGTGACTCTTTAGTTTGATCACATCTGCCCATTCGCCACGGTCTGGTGCAGGAGTGTTCCCAGCTGACCTTGACACTACTGGCCGAGCGGGAGGACTCGTTAATGAAGTGGAGCCAAGAAGTAAGGGGCGCGGGGCAGATTTAGGTGTATGCTGAGTTGGCGAAGCTCGTGTGAGCGCTATAAGGGAAGATTGCAAACTTTGGTTCTTGTCGACAATACTATTACTGTTACTACCCTCGTCTTCTTTAGGGCTCCGCTCAGGTATGACTGTATGCGCTGGAAATATAAAACTATCTCGAGGCGGTCGGAAGTACGCTGGTCGAGGCGGAGGTGAATATACGCTGCTGCGCTCGATGATAGGAAGTGAACCACGGCGGCTCTCATCCAGCCTAGGATTGTATCCTTCTTGGACAGATTCGCTTCTCATAGGAGATTTTGGTGATTCGGGAGGATCTCTGGACAAAGACATAGGGTTTGAACGAGTCCATGGACTCAGCATGGCTTTTGCACGCCAGTTGCTGCTGACTTTGGAGAAGGTAGCTAATGCATCTGAGTCCTTGAGTTTGTCGGCATATGCCCATATACTAGATTTCGCGCTAGCATTTTCATCAAGAGGCTGCATGGACGGAGAAGTGGAGGGTGAGCGCGACGCTGAAGAAGGCGCTGAAGAAGATGATGGTGTAGCTGGCGGCTCCATGGAATTCTGATTCGTGATCCCCCTCCATACGGTCGCGGCAAGCCTCGTTGTCAAACTGGGCTCTGTTTTGTTTGGCGTTTCAGTGTCATTGCCATCTTCTTCAGGTGATATTTCGCTAGGCTCTTCTTCGTCGGATTCTTCGGGTGAGGTCTCAGGCGACGAAACTTGATTGGTAAAGCCCCTCCACATCGTGTCCCTGATTCTGGCTCCTAGGCTTATTTTGTCTCTCTGGGATGCTTTGGTTTCTTCGTCGCGTCGGTAGTTTATGTCGGTGCTAGTCTGTAAAATCCTATCAATGCCGCCTGCGGCCTCCGCCGGATACAGTTGTAGAAGAGACATCCCTTCTTCGAAGGCATCTCCTAATTCCCATGTACGTAAGGGCGATGGCGGAGGCAAGTTGTCACTTCCCTCTGCCCATACGCTAGGAGATTTTCGCCCACTTTTTCCTAATCTGCGGGGAGTTGGAACATGTCGGTGGGAGATAATGCAACTCACCGGAACAGTGCCGCTCTTGCGCGAATAAGCATCGCTGTGCATATGCTGACTAACTTGTCTCCTTTAGGATTTGAGTCTCTTGTTCTCATGGGACAAGAGAAAAGAGCGTCCCAAATAGGAAGAACAGACTGTAATGGTAGAGTGTATGCTAACAGAGATGCCAACCAGGGACTTAAATCGCGCATGTCAAGATCTTGAGCCTCCAATAGTAGATTAGCACTTACTAAGAGTAGTGAGGTAAAGCTGGGTCCAACCCTTTGACTTGCTGTTACGTTACAAGCGCCAATTTAGTTGAAGCCAAACTTGAGGATATTAAACTCACTAGATTGTTGAAAAGGTCAGGATCGGCCCATTGCAAATACTCACTGAATTTCTTCATCCAAACCTTTCCCCCCTCTTCATCTTCGAATTCCGAAAACTCCCCAATTATGGCTTCGAAGAGCCAAAATGTGTCTGCCTCAATATGTGCTAGATCCTCAGAAGATACCTCTCGATGAAGTACGGTGTATAGTGGTACCAACAGAACTGGTATATGAGGCGATGCATTGCCGGGGTTAATTGATGCATGCAGGTAAAGCAATCGAAGTAGGGCACTGAAATGCCTAGGATGAGCGTTGCCTGGATGATGGAACTCACTCGAGGGGCGAGTTATCGATGCGTTAGGCCCATCTTCTGGATTCCTCTCTGTATCAACTGGTGAAATACTTGGAGGACTTTTTGCTTTCAATCCGGGATGTATGTGGTCAACGGTCGAGTGTAGCGGTTTCTCCTGACTACGCAAAATATTCTCTAAACGGATGTCCAAATTTCGAGCTGAGACTATCCTAATCGCACCCGGAGCGTCATCTTCCAGAGGACAGGCTGTTTGTGGCTCTGAAGCCTTGTTCAAGCCCGAGAATAATTTGTGCGGAACATTAGACAGCTGCGTTGAAATTCGCAGTAAGACGGCGTCAAGGGAAGTCGGCGGCTGTGAAGACGGCGGGAGGATTGAAATTGGACTCAAAAGTCGTCGAACCATATCCTTCAGCAAGTTATTGTAAACGGTTGAAGGAGTAGTAGTATGAACTGCATACATAGTAAGCATCGCGCTGTTTCTGAAGCTCTTTATGCCAAGATGATTTAAGTACTGGGAGAACACCCAAGAACAGTCTACTGATGTTTTGAGGCGAACAAAAGGGAAGTAAATCTTGACTCACTTCCAAATTCTAGGACGAAGCCAGCCAGGGTCATCAGGGATACCTATCAATTGATGGAAAAGTGAGAGTGTTGTGAAGAAAACTAGATCTTACCACGACAGCAGATACTGCGTAGCCTAGCGATGTCGACGGTAGGTCCAGAACGAGGATGGAGTATTTCAGACAGTACATGCAGTCTTTATCTGCAGTGAGCTTTTACCAACTAATAATTATGCTATAAACGTACGTTTCTTGACGCGTAGGTTCAAGCGCCCATTTCACTCCGTTCTCTTGGGCAATTTTTTCGAGCGCAGCATCAAGAATTTCAGCAGAAGGAGGTCCAGAGGTCAATGTTTGGACAGCAATTGGAGCAACACGTTCATCTTGTCTCTCTATTACCTGAAGTGCGAATTGGGGGCCGAGGTGTTCAACCAATAGACTGCTGACATTCTCTAAATCTGCTATACCTGAGTCATATTCAAAGGCTATTAACGACCTTCACACACCTTGCGACCCTAAATGAGGAGCTGCGTAAATAATAGTCGATGCTGCTTCCGCAACACTGGGAGTCAAAGGGTCACTTTGGATGGTCGTGAGTAACATGTAATTCTACTCGCGATTTTAATGGTCTGCCGTACCTCTGTCCCAATTCGTTGAAATGCTCTAATAACTGTCCAATGTGCATCTCCAGAACTTCCAACAAATCACCTGTAGCATCATTTTTTAACAGCTTCTGTACTCTTGCTCGAGCGAGCCCGCTGTTCTCATTTTGCAGTAATGTTGCAATGTCCTTTCGCGCGGCGGTTGCGTGGGAGTCCAACTTTTCTTGCATTTGACCTAGCCTCAGGCTTGTTAGTCTTAGTTGCGCCTTGGATTTCGCGGTTAGTGAAAGCCACTGTGACGTACGAGCATACATTTACCTTTGCAGAGGCCGGCTCCCACCTTGGATTGCCCATTCACACTCTTCAAGGCGTTAATGAGGATGTTTCGAGTTAATCTAGCGTGGAGAGGTCACAATCCACTGAGATAGTCATGAACAGGTGGCGGTGACTGCGTCACCACGCGTAAATGGTTGTCCCACGCATAGGTTCTTTTTCTGGTCACATCCAGATGGACCGCATCTCAACTAGTCTATATCATCTATATTATACAACGGTAAAACTACGTTAATCATGCCGGTAACAAACAAACTTCTGCATTCCTAAAGGTGAAAAGCACGGGGAGGCTTTGAGAGCCTCGCCGTTCGGATGCTGGGATGGTTCGAATCTGACGATAATGACTCCTGGGCGGAGTAGCGACTCGTCCCAGATATATTTGAAAAATGACCCATCCTTGTAGGAAAAGTAGCCGCCAATGGCGTTTTCCTGGTGATATCCAGCATGGATGGAGACTGGACTGATGAATGAAGCGTCATGTCATTTTCTGTGTCAGGGACTGTGATAGATTTCGACGCAGTGATTTGATGCTTCCAGACCATCACGGCCAAGCCCGACCCATATATTACCACTAGTGATGGGAGAAGCTTAATTTACGCCGGTAGGCTCCAAGAACAACACTCACAGAGAAGGGGCGTAATCCAACTTGCAATTAGAACATAGGCGATAATGAATTTGCATACACCTTCCCCGCTGATATCTTAAATGAAATTAGACGACATTGCAAAAGGAAGTTTAATGTGGTCTTACCAGGTGCGAGACATTTAAATCGGGGGAACCAATATGCAAACGCTCCATCCGCACCTATATGAGCTAGAAGGAGCAACGCAATCCTAGCCGCGTCTAACCACGGCCTGAAATCAAGAATTAATCTAAGACTCGTCAGTTTAGGAGCGCTACATTTCGTGATAAGATATCCCACAGAATAAGTAGCACAATGATCGTTATTGCGTGTATTGCAAGCATTATCAGAATTAGGGAACCTGTATTTCGAGAAATGTATCAGACTTGATGGAGAAAACATCAAGCCAGAACCCACGTTCAGGTATGACAAGCAACGTCCATTGAGAAAATAGCACTATGCTTAATAGAATAACCCATAACAAACTGATGACAGAAAGACAGCCTGGCTTTGAATGCTAAGTCTGAAAGTGGGTCTGATATCGTCTAAGAACGCACCTAGCCCAACTCTCCTGGCTGTTAGAAATACAGATGGGAACTGCATGATACGGGTCTATAGAATTAGATATCGTGTTGGGATAGCATGAAAAAGTTCGTTGGTCGTCTTTCAAAGAACCAGTCTATGAAATTGGGTATACTCGAGGGGTAGCTGTATACTGAGTTATATAAAGAAAATAAAAACGGGTGTCCATTGTGCAACGAAGGGTGGCCAGAGATGTCAGTGAACAATTGTAGTGGCCAGACAATAGAAATAAGATTGATCGGTGTTATAATAACAGAACAATGGACAACGTCAACACAAAGTACACATCAAATCATTTACCCCGTTCAAGTCCCTTTTTGATCTTTTTCGCGGCCAACTCAAACCGACTTCTCTTCATAGCGCGCTCAGCAGGTCTATCTTCTTCAGGAGGAGCTCGTTTACGGTTGCCCAATAAGCGACTCCGCTGAAGCACGTCACCTTTCTTAGACAGCCGTCTAAGTTCATCGTACCCATCTCCCTGTCCACTAACAGACTGTCGGTGACTAGTTCTATCCACGCTTCTTAGTACATCAGCAAACTCATCTTCTAGGCCTCCTGCTCTTCTACGGTTTCGCCCGCCATCCACCTGTAACCTTCCGCCCAATGCCAGGTCTTCTTCATCCCGGGCACGTCTCCTAGCCTCGCTCTTTTTCATCACGATCCGCGAGAAATTCTCCTCTTCAAACTCAGTCAGCCTTTTTAGATACGCTGCGCGATTAGATGTTAGAGATGGCGTTGAACCTAAGCCGGAGGTAGTTTCCGTATGAGGACGGGATGGATCAGCTGGTAGCGAACTAAGGGCCGAAGGGAGAGGGGTGCGGTCCTTCCTTGATCGCAGCTGGGACTTGTCGTTGTATGGAACGGGAGCGACACGAGGGGGACGATAGATGCCATCTGGCACGGTATCGGGCGCGTTATGGTTTAGATGGCGTGCATGGTCGTCTTGAAATGTTTCGGTAGTATTGAAACGTGCGTTATCATCTACCAAATTATCTGGATTGGGTCGAAAAGCCAACGGGTCTGATTCCCAAACCGACATGAGATACAAAGAGTGAGAAGGATATTCAAACGCACCATCAATAGCATCCAAGCTTCGCTCTGGTGCTTGTGCGGCTTTGACAAGTTTCTCGATCTGGTAACGCATCCTTCCTTCCAAGACTTGTATTTTCTCAAGAACTAGTCTGCCCTCCACCATGAAGTCTACTAGATCTCCAGAGCCATTTCCGCGAGATGAGCGCTCTGGAGTGCTAAATTTTTCATCAGGCTGCGAACGAACGCTCAAAGAATGGCCAACAGCACGGCGTGACGAAACAAGGGCGAGGGAGTTCAAGTACAACAAGAAGAGATGGTGTTTAGTTGAAAATAAGGATATTCCGTTGCTGAAATCTAGGGACATGCGACTAGAAAAGTAGGTGTAAGTGTTGACTTGAGTAGGCTAACACTTTGAAAGAGAAACAAACTTGTCTCTGATAGAGCGAATGATCTCCCGGGTAGAGACGATACCTGCCGTCATTTCTTGTATTATGGCTGAAAATTGTAGGAGTCTGCTGTCAGAATCCATGAGCTGCAAAAGACGGGGTTAGTTCGCGAGGAATAAACAACAGAGAAAAGTATCAGTTAACGGGTTTTCAAGCCGCCGCTATCAAAGCGTAGTGCATGGCATCAATAGATCATATCAGAGCCCAGTGCGATTCATCCGAGAGAGACGAGAGGAGAGAATTGAAACTTACGCTGTTGAGGGAAGCAAAACAAAAGAAATGCAGTAAATCCCAAACACATACACACACACACACACTCAAGTTGATGTGGTTCTCCAGCAAGGTAGGTATAACGGTGAAATCTTACTAGACTACATTGATTCTTGATAGAAATCAAAGCAGAGTTCGAGCTCAAGTTCCATACCCTCGACATCAACCCCCAATAATACCAGGCCACCCATAAAGATCAATGCCCACTCTGCCCCAAACGTCCACCTACCAACTCACCCTTCGTCCCCCAGATTCGTAGGTGGTTTCAAGCCACTAAATCCCCCGTCCAGTTTCATTCCTTCCGTGTCTATGCCTCAACCAAACACAAATTCTCTAACTATGCAAATGGCTCTTCGTCCCGAGAGTCAGCCCAGTCTACTCTTTGAAGCTGATTCTGGGTTAGAAGTGGATTCTCTTTCTACCAAGCTCTCTTCCGTGTCAATTGCGTATCCCTCTGGTCCACAGGACAACTCAAATACGGTCAACTGGAAGAGGCCCAAACACCAATCTGCTCCACACCCTCAGCCTCCAACACTTCAAGTGTCGCCATATCAATGTGCCGGCATCACCAAAGCTGGGAAGCGATGCACACGTAAAGTCAAACCAGGTGCTGCACTTGCTAAACTCGACAACATTCCACCCATCGAATTATTTTGTTTTCAGCACACAAAAGAGGTGCTCCTGCCAAGCGGATATTTTTCAAGGAAAGATGGCAGATGGGTGAAATTTGATGGTTAGTCTATACAGATATACTTCTCTCCATCTGATGCCTTCTTCAAGACTGGATTCCCAAGTATTTACAGCTTGAAACACAAGTAGCTTTACGCGTCGAAATGGAAAGGGCTAAATCACAATCTGACACGCCTGGTTATATCTATACCTTCGAAATAAGAGGTACGCAGTACAGGCAACTGATAGTAATACCTCTAATTTATTATGGCAACAATGCAGATTCTGCAGCGGCGGGTGTGACCAAGTTGAAAGTTGGAAGAGCGGTAAACCTTGTCAAGAGAATAGACCAATGGGGAAAGCAATGCGGTTCCAAAGAGCAAGTCCTCAGGGGTTGGTACCCAGGAACACCCGACAGCCTGATGAAAGGCCGCGTCCAGACAGGCGAAGGGCCGCGCTCGTGGTGTCACAGGCTAGGTGAACATACCCGTGCCCCTTTTTTTTCCCCCGGGAAATGCTTAGTTCCATTGTGAATTCAGAACGACTCATCCATATCGAGCTAGCCGATTTGGCTGCTACCAGTATATATCTTGATCCCTCCTGGCCCAAAATTGATCCCCGAGCAGCTCAGTCAACGTTACTTACGAAGACCAATACCCGCAAGAGTGAACCATGTTTGGACTGTGGAACTATTCACAAAGAGATCTTTGAGTTCAACAAATTCAAGGGCAAGGGGGGAGGAAAAGAGTGGGAGATGATTGTACAACCAGTGATCGAGAGATGGGGAACATTTGTGGATCTTTGTGTATGAAACCTGGGGCTGAGTGATTGTACTCATCGTTGTAGCATCACTATGTTGTCTGGACTATGACATGGGACCAGCCCTATTCGTTTTCTCTGCTAGAACGGTAGCGTACGCGACAGGATTCCTCATAGAAATCCGATCTTCTGCTACTCTCAAAGAAGCAACTTCCCCACTAACCTTTGCAAGTCAAGTCAGGCGACTTTCTACCCTGAGCTGGATCTGCCGTCGCCATCACTACAACTTCTATAGCTTTCGGTGCCCCATTGTAGGCCGTCATTAGCACATACAGGAGTTCAGCATTTTTTGCAAACTATAAGTGGTGTAGCGCCTAGCACACTCAAGGACTCTAATATCATAGCAAGGTATATCATACCAGCAATATATATCCTGCATGCTTCAGCTGCAGTTAAGAAAGAGTACACGGTAACGTTATTCTGCATTCACTACTCATCTCACGATTTTTTTTCCTTGTCTGTCATCTGAGCGTGCAATAAATAAACGTGTCTGCAACCATTTTACATCTACATCATTTACATAAGCCGGAGAGCCTTTGTACCT